>PVJD01012147.1:0-41580 GCA_004026545.1 Mormoops blainvillei
AATTTTTCATGTTTCTGAGAAATATAAGGTTATTTTTATCACTGAAGAATATGCATAATGATATAAGACATATTTCATTTTATTTAGCCTTTCCTGGGATAAAGTCCAATTATAGTTTTTAAAGTATGCCCTAGTTAATACTACACCACTATTGAACTTTGAAGATATGCTTTATGATAAAGAATAATTTAAAAAGTGTATCTTAGTATGTGCTGATCTTAAAGTACTGCTTTAGTTACTATTTTATTTTGCCAGTTAGTCTTCACTGTATAATCTGTGTGTACATATAAACAGCATACACTTAAAAATCACATTATGCAAATGAGCACTTTGCCAATACAACTTTTTCATCAGTGCTTGTGTTCTTGTAATTGTTCACTATATTTAGATGACAAAATACTTTAAACTGACTATTGAAGTAAACTTTATTTTTTTCTAATTTGCATATACAAGGAATCATGTATTCACTATATTAAAAACATATTTTTCTACTGTATTTATGGACACCTAAGTCTAATTAAATTTAGATGTAAAACAATTTCAAACTTTAATAATAAAACTTGACTATTTTATGCTAACCACATGTAAGCCATACCAATATTCACAAGAGCAGGGTCTTGAAACAAATAGATACTAGTTAAGGAATTTTAATTTATGAGAATTTGCTTTTGGTTCTAAATGTTTCTCTTCCAGGCTAGATTAAGTAGAATATGAATTTTGCCCTTACTCTATTGCAACCACAATCTGTCATTTTTTACCTTTTAATCATTTTTTCTATAGTTAAAAAAAGTTGCTTTTTTCTGTTTATTTGCAAGTGTATCCATTTTTAGTAGATGATTCTTGGTAATACATAATTGATATTGTAGTCATAGGACTTCACATACAAAATTTAGGGTAAAGAGAAGATTTCATTGATTAAAGCAGAAGAATGCAAAGATTTTGTTATTTCTATGTTGGGAAAATAAAATTATTTTTATTTGGAATTTAAAAAAATCAATGTATATTCACGATGTTCTCCATTTAATTAAGATAATAAATTTTGTGATTATTTGTGCCTAGAATAAACCTTTGTATAGCTGGTTAATAGGCTGGGATGAAGGAAAAGAGTAGAAAATGAGAAGATAATCTTTTGGTGGCAATCTATTTTATTTCAGAATATTTAGTAGATTAGGATAATAATTCCCTTCATTTAAAATCCTAACAAATAAATAATGAAATTTAAGTATTATCAGTTATAAAACTCATGCCACACCACCCAATTAAGTAATTATTCTGTGAGAAGAAGGCTCTTTTACTGATGACTCTGCTATAATCTCAATGCTTAGAAATATGATCTAAAGGATGATGTCTCCAGATCTGATAGGCATTACCTGTAGCAGGTATTTTCAAGTCCAGATGTCTGCCAAAGACTGCCAGACACAATTTATATCCAATTTATCCTTTGATTTCCAAGTTGCTCATAAGCAACAGGTCTGCTTTGACATAAAATCACTTGAAAAAATTATTTGATTTATTATCATTAGATAACCTATTTTATAAGATTTATTTGAAATCAGACCAAAAATAATAGAAAATAAACCAGAGTGTATGATTCCAGGTAATGAGGTTGGTGGTACCTCCATTTCTGCTTTAACCCCTTGTTATCATAGCCCAGCCTTGAAACTGCTCCATAGTTTATGTAGCACCAGCACAGTCCTTATGTTGTTTGCTACTCAAAGCCATCCTGTGAGGCAGACTTATGACCACCCAGATTTTGAGATAGGCTTCCAGTTCTAACAGAGTTTAAATTTATGTGAGTCTAGTCTTTATGAATATTGCTTGTTATGGGTACTTTATATTGTAGGTCAAACAATTTCTGTACTCCAGCTAAGCAAGTAAAGTATGCTGGAGAATCATAGCTTTATTAATTAGTGCAAAGAAAAGAGTATCAGAAAAATCTAAACTTTATTTGTTTTGGTTTGTTTTTTTTTTTTGGAGTGCTTTACTTTTATTTTTTTAATATTAATTTTTATTTTTATTTATTATATTTTTAAAATTTTTTATTATTGTTCAATTACAGTTGTCCCCATTTTCCTTTCCCCTACCCTGCTCACCCTCCTCTCCTTCATTCAATCCTCCTATTGTATTATGCTCACCATCCAAATTCAAGTCACCCTCTGTCACCATTTTTCTTCCCGTCACCCTCTTCTATCTTGCCTACCTCCTTTTCCCTCTTGTAATGATCATACCGTTGTCTGTGTCCATGAGGGGTTTTTTTCTTTTTATTTTGCTTAATCCTTTCAACTTTTTCACCCAGCACCCCAAAATCCTTTCCCTCTCACAGCTGTCAGTTTGTCTTTTGTACCTATGAGTCTCATGGTCAACTCACTAATTATCAGAGAAATGCAAATTAAAACCATAGTGAGATATCACCTCACATATGTCAGAATGGTTATCATCAATAAATCAACAAACAACAAGTTTTGATAACATGTGGAGAAAAGGGAACACACCTTCATGCACTACTGGTAGGGATGCAGACAGGTGTGGTTGCTGAGGTAAACAGTATGGAGTTCCCTCAAAACATTAAAAATGGAACTGCCTTATGACACAGGAATTCTACTTCAGGGTATATATCCAAAGAAATCCAAAACTCTAAATTGAAAGAATATATTCATCCCTATGTTAACTGTAGTATTATTTACCATAGCCAAGATTTGGGGGAAGTCTAAGTACCCATCATTAGATGAACAGATAAAAAAGCTGTGGTACATTTATACAATGGAATGCCATTCAGCCGAAAAAAATAAAAAGGAAGGAAATTGTACCTTTTGTGACACCATGGATGGACCTGAAGAGTACTATGCTAAGTGAAATAAGCCAGTCAGAGAAAGATGAATACCATATGATCTCACTTATATGTGGAATCTAATGAACAAAATGAAAATTCAGTGGTTGTTTTTCAATCTCTCAGAATGGAATATAAAGAAAGTTATCAGGTTGTGCACTCTTAAGTAATTTCAGTTTGGCCCTGTCAAATACAGAGAGGCTTGGGGATATGAGGAAACATGGAATTTCTTGAGTACTAGATATTTCTGCAACATCTAGGTAAGTAGGTGAAGCATCATGCACTACATATTTGTTTATAATAAAATGAGTTACTGGCCCTTTCTCTTCTTTTCCCCATTTATCCCCTTCCCTAAGGGTCATCAATGAATATACAGAAGTGACCCATTGACAAAGCCAAGTGCGGAAAAGATTGAAGGTGGGAGGTGGGGGAGGGTGGGGCTGGGGAAAATGATGGCAGGTAAATGTTGAGAAAACAAAACAAAAACAAAAAGACAGGCAGAGGTTAAGAATAAGAGAGGAAATTGAGAACACAAAGAACTGATACGTACAACCCAGTGACATGAACTAAGATGAGAGTATGATGGAATGGGGTGCAGGATAGAGGGGATAAAGGGGAGTAAAAAGCATGGTTGTAATTGTAATGTGATTGTAATAGCATAATCAATAAAATATACCAAAAAATGAGTTAATGAAAATCACTTCCTCACAAATATATGATGATCTTCTGACAGTTGGGTTAATAGTGATGATATTTTTTTATAATTTTTGATGACTTTTCTTGTATATTTGATGCAAAGCAGGTTAATTTAATATTCTAATTTCAAAAATACTGTTTACATCAGATAAGGTTCTTATTTACATACCACATTTGTTATCTATTCCATATGTTATTTAAATATTTATACTATGACCCTAACTTTTACTCCAACTTTGCAGAAAAATATGTGGGTATTTCAAGCTATTTTTTCTAGGAGATATAGCAACAGTCACTTTCTTCTTATCATGAAAATAGGCCTTCTACATATCCAGCTCCTCTCCTGGTACACAAATACAGTAGGTGTTCAGTTTATAAACACTTTTGTCACTGCCAATTTTACAAGAAAATACCATTTAGAAACAAGATAATTATGTGTTCTCTTACAGCACACACAATTAACCAAAATGTTTATTCTAATGTTTGTTTTCACATTTGTACATGTGGATATATAGAAAGAAATCATATATGAGTACAGAAAGACAAATGATATCATTAGTGATTAAATATTTAGATTGAGAAATAGTTAAGTACATCAAAAACTTGGTATATATATTGACATATTAACAATAAAAGTTATAGGTTATAATGTAATGCCTGTAAAAATATTTAGGTAAATTGTAGTTACATAGTATTCAATGTTATTTGTTGAAGATAATGACTGAAATTAAATTCTAGATCTCCTATTTTCTCATTGTGAGATATTGATCTTGTTATTTATAGAAATATTGTCACAGGTGAAGGAAATATTTTGAAATATTTTAATAGTACTTGGTATAAATTATTTTCAAAAGTTAAGTGTTAGGTGTTAATGTACAGAGATGAAAAAAACTGACCTCTATTTAATATCATTCTAATTGAATCATACATCTTGGACTGTTATATATTTTGATCATGTATGAATTAGTGCTTAATATTTTTAAGAGAATGATTATAAACTGGCCAATTAACAGTATAATGATATCAATTTTTTTCAAATTTTAATTATTTTAAGACTGATTGATTCCACTATTTAGTCATTTGACTTTATGAAATCATCATTCTATTAAAATGAGGTTGTGTAACCCAATTAATCTTCCTCCTTATCAAAGAGGTAAATCTCACTGATTAACTGAAACCTATTCAAAAGAAAATAAGACATTTCTCAAAGATTAGTGGTGAAATGTAACCATTTTTATTTTAAGCTTTTGGAGTTTTTAAAAACAATTTGTTTCCTCTTAAATTATTTTGCTAAACATTCTGCATATGCTTATCAAAATTAACCTTGCGTTTCTTACTCTTGTTTTGACTCTAATCTATAATATGAAAATACTGAACTTATGCGTTTGCTTCTAAATGTGCATAATTATTTTTATCTTTTAAAATTATTGTTGTATCTTGTTGTTTTGTTTATAAGCCATAATATGTTTTATTACATGTAAAATATTGTTTGAACAGAACATGTAAAATACTAGAAAGAATGCAATAAAGCTATATTATTTTATCTAAGTTAAACTACTAATTAATTTTGTTACAAAATTGCATAATGGAATTTGGCCTATTTCCCCTTCGTGATGTAATGTGTGGTATTTAATGTTTCAATTTTGCTTTAACCTCTGAGTTTCTGTCACTCACATACGAAGGCAAGGAGCAACTACTGACTAAATCAAATATGTATTTCAAATAAGGATATTTCACAGTGTAGTCAGGGAAACATAGCTTTTATGATAATGCTTCAATTTTTATCAAAATTGGTCCCCTTTCTAAAATGATTCCACTCAACTCACCCTACTCATTAACATGAAATATATGAAGGACATGTGTCTCTTAGGAAATCAATAATACCTCTGTCCCTAGAGAAAACTGCATCTGAATATCAAAATCTGATCAGCTGGATTTTCTAAAAAATGGGGTGCAGGTGGAAAGGCTTCATTTTAATTATTCACGAATAACTCCATCTAAGTTTGAAGTGGAATTTTTACAACTTATCGAGGTCACCTTCATCTCTTACATATCTATTGAAATGATTTTGTTCATACTTATCTTTAAGAATGTAGAAGAACATCTGAAGGGTCTTATTAAGCACACTCAATACTTAACTATAATTTCACAGTGTTCAGAAGAATGTCTAGTGAAATAATACAGTTAATAAAAATGTTACATCACAGAAGTTATAAAGATTTAAATCAAACAAAAACCATCATATTCTATTCAATGCTTCCTTAATGGTAGTAGATAATTGAGACCTGTACATTAAAGTTAAAAATACCATTTCTTTAAGGAATATTGGTCTGGAATGGGTTTAGAGAAAGATCAGATAAGCAATACAACCTGTACTTTGCCTCCATAAATCAATGAGACCATTAAAAATCAAGTGCATTACAACAGGCTGACAAATTTGGGCTATCATATAACAGTCCTCAAGCTGAAACTGCCAAAGTTCCAATTTGTAACATATATAAAACTTCTCATCACTATTCTATGCCAACCTCTTTATTTCCTTTTATCACACTATCTGAAGATTTCACAAGCAGGCAAAAATCTTTGTCCTCCTGTCAACATGTCAGTAAAAAACACAAAAGAACCATTTTAACTAAGGTGATAAAATGGTTCCAAATATTGTATTTTGCCAGTATACCAAAAAAATATATAATCATAATTATTTTTTAAAGATTTTATGTATTTATTTTTAGAGAGAGGGGAAGGGAGGGAGAAAGAAAGGGAAAGAAACATCAACGTGTGAGAGATACATCAATTGGTTGCCTCTTGCACGCCCCCAACTGGGGACCTGGCCCACAACCCAGCCATATGCCCAGGCTGGATAGCAAACTGGCAACCTTTCGTTTTATAGGCTGGCACTCAATCCACTGAACCACACCAGCCAGGGCAATCAACATTCTATAATAAAAACTACTATATTCCCTGACATGTAAAAATCTTTTTATGCACAATGTGCTTTGATGTTCTAGACCATCCAAACCCCAGAGGGTTTCAGATTGGTTCCATAAGAGGCCAAACTGCCCAGCTACAATTTTGCACTACCAGAAAATAAATATCTTACTGAAAACAGGTTTGTGGTGGAGTATTCTAAAACAAATTTGCAAATACAGTGTTAATATAAATGACAATATTCTCTTCTATACATTATCATGATAAACTTGCTTATATAATGTTTACAACTATAATTACATTAAGTAATTTTTCCATATAACTTTATCTTGATAATGACTTACAAAAATAATACTAATGAAAACATATTATTTAGGACATAGTTCCTTTGTTTCTGATCTGTCACCCTTAATTAACTGTAGTTAACTAAAAGAGTGCTTAATTTTAGTACTGTAATATAGGGGTTGCAAAACAAATTAATTCAAGATAATTTTAACTTTGTAAGAAATATTCTGAGATATAGTTAATAATAAGACATTATATATTATGTATATGATTAATGTAATTATGAAAAATACAATATTTCTGTTCATAACCCCTTGGTTTTAAAACCAGATCTTTCTTATTTAGACTCTGAAACAACTATTCCTTTTTGACTTGACCTTAAAAAACCTCCTTGATGTATAACTTACCATTAAAATATGGAAAAATTCAGAAAAAAGTTTTCAATGTCATTATCATGTGTGTATATTGGGTATTGATAGGATAACACCTACATGGACAACACTAATCTGTATATTTCAGTAGTATTGCATAAATACTGGTACTAAACTGATAAAACCCACCCTATTACTTTACTCAATCAGAATCATTTTTTGTGAATAGCAAAAATTTAGAATTAAAATATAACCTATAACTTAGCAATGACACAGTAGAGAGCTCAGAAGTTTTTCTTCTTCTTTTTTTTTAATGTACTAGAATAAGAGATTACTATTTTAAAGAAGATAGTGATGGCCTCAGAGATAACTAATGTTTGATATGACACCCAAAGCAGATGAGAAATGACAATATGTGAATGTGAGGGAGAAGGCTGGTCCAGGCTCAGGAACAGCAAGTGCAAAGTACTGAAGCTGTAATGTATTTGCTCTGTTAGAGGAATAGAAATGAGGCTCATGTGGCTGGGTCAGAATGAGCAAAGGAAGAAGTAGTAAGAAATGAAGGCAGAGACTTCAGAGGGAAGCCAGAGCAGTAGAACACCTTTTAGAAGAATTTTCATTTCTATTTGTAAAAAAAGAGAAAAAAAAAACATTTAAGAGACAGATGAATGACTTTCTTTTTTTCTTTTTCTTTTTTCTTTTGGTATATTTTATTGCATATGCTATTACAATTGTCCCAGTTTTCCCCCTTTTATCCCTCCTACCGTGCACCACATCCCATCATCCCCACACCTCTTAGTTCATGTCCATGGGCTGTACATATCAGTTCTTTGGTTTCTCAATTTCCTATTTCTTTTTTATTTTATTTTATTTTATTTTATTTTAATTTATTTTTATTAACTTTTTTTGGTGACATTGGTTAATAAGATTATGTAGATTTTAAGTGTTGATTTCTATGATACATGATCTGTATATTGCATTGTATGAATGTCACCCTAACTCAAATCATCTTCCATCACCATATATCTGGCTCCCATACCTGCTACTGCACCCCCTCAACCCCATTCCCTCTGGTAGCCACCATACTGTTGTCTGTGTCTATGAGTTTCTGTCTCATATATCACATATGAGTAGAAGCTTATGGTTCTTGGCTTTTTTCTGTCTGAAGAATCACTTCCTGAAAAGGATCTCCGTAGCTGCTATGTTTAGAATGGATGGGGGAGGGAAATCAAGGAAGAAACACAGATAGCAGTTTACAGGTTAGAGGAAAATTTGGGCAAGAGGTAATGGCTGGGGCCGGTGTATTGGAATAGATGTGTTCAAAAATATTGTGTTCTAGCATATTTTGATGATAAAGTATACAGTATTTGTTTATGAACTTGGTATCCTATGTGATTGAAAGAAAGAATAAAAAGTGACACCACGGTTGTTCATCAGAGCAACTGGAAAAGTGGAGTCACTATTTATTGAGGAAGAAAACAATGCAAGATAATCAGGGTTTTTTTGGGGGGTGTGTGAAATTTAATTGACTTAAGTTTGATATATCTATTAGAAATCAAAGAAATGACATGCACATTTATATATGTTAATTATACTTTTGGAAAATACATCTACTCTAAATATATAAATTTGAAAAAGATAATTTGAGGCCATTTACATGATGTATAATCCATGAAACTAGCAGGAAAAATAGAATCTATAGAACCGATCCAGATAGAGAATAAAAGATCCTGAACCCTGAGCCTTGAAGCAAATCAAATTTAAAATTTGAAGGGATAAGAAGAAATGACTAAAGGGAATTTAAAAAGAAGCAGCTTCTAAGGAAGGAATAAAATCAGGTGTGTGTGATACTGCAGAAGCCAAAGTAGGAAGGAGTGCCTAAAGGATTCAAGCGCTGTAAATTAGTTAAATCAAAGGTCTGAGTATTAGCCAGTAGATTTAGGAGAATAGGGTTCATGGGTTATCTACATGAGTAGTTTCAAGGGAGTTTTATGGAGGATGATAATTGTATTGACCTCTCTCATCACTTCAGTGAAAAGTGGACTAGGGATCCTAGCTCATATAATAAATTAATTAACCAAAATAAAAAATAAAAAATAAAAAATAAAATGGCTTTTATATGGGGATAGAATGATTGTCTGCAAAGGGAATAAATAGTAGTAGAAAATACATTAAAAATAAAAATCTAAATAATAAGGCAAAAAGAAATTTAAAGAAGAATCAATGTCTAAAATAATAATTAGAACTATATGTAATTTAATCAAGATCTTTAAGAAAATAAGATAGATGTATGAGAATTATCAGGCAGCATTAGGACCCAGCAGTTATTGGTAATAATGAATTTAATGTTCAGTTAGTATACTGTTTGCTTCTTTTACAGACACATTTAGTGGCATAGATTCAGCCATTAAAGAGATGGGAAGATGCATTTAATAGGGGCGATATTTATCCTGACGTACACTTTGGAAGGAGACAGAACGGAAATTGCATATGTGAGTCAGGTAAAATAAAACATGAAGTTGGGTAAGACCGACAGATTTTCAGAACTACTAAGTGCTAAAAAATATGTAGTCTGGGTGTTTGCAGGAGAGAAAAAACAGGACATTTACTTGGGAAGTAGGATGCTTGAAACTGAGACTAGAGTTTAGGTAAAATTCTTCATAATGACAAAGTCACTGCTGAGGCAGCGTAGAGGAAAAGCTGCCTGAAGATTTCAAGGACTGAGAGTTTCTCTCAACATAAATATTGAAATTAACAAATATTATGACAGGAATAATTTAATAAAAAGGTTTGACTGCAGACTGGTGCAGCCACTGTGGAAAATAGTACAGAGTTTCCTCAAAAAACTGAAAACGGAGCTGCTTTTGACTCAGTGATTCCACTGCTGGGATATAGCCTAAGAATGCCGAATCACCAATTCAAAAGAATTTAAGCACCTCTATGTTCATAGCAGTGTTATTTACAATAGCCAATTGTTGGAAGAAGCTTAAGTGCTTATCAGTAAAAGAGTGGATCAGAAAACAGTGGTACATTTACATAAGCCAGGTGGTGAAAGACAAATACCATATGACCTCACCTATAAGTGGAACCTACTCAACAAAACAAACAAGAAAGCAAAATATAACCAGAGACATTGAAAGAAAGAACAAACTGACAGTAACCAGAGAGGAGGGGGATAACTGGGAAAGAAGGGAAAGATTCGTCAAGGAACATGTATAAAGGACCCATGGACGAAGCCAAAGGGGGTTAGGATTGAGGGTGGAAGGAAATTGTGGCGGAAAAATGAGGACAACTGTACTCGAACAATAATAAACAAAAAGAAAAAAAAACTGTGGTACATTTACATAATGGAATGTTATGCAGCAGAAAGACACAAGGAACTCCTATCTTTCATGACAGCATAGATGGCACCGGAGAATATTATGCTAAGTGAAATAAACCAGTCAGTGAAAAACAAATGCTGTATGATCTTACCTATAAGAGGAATCTAACGCACAAAATAAACTAATGAGCAAAATAGTACCAGAGACATGGAAACAGGGAACAGACTGGCAGGAACTGAAAGGAAGGGGAAAGAGGGATAATGGTAGAAAGATGGGGAAGGGACTAGTCAAAGAACAAGTATGAATGACCATGGACACGGACAACAGGGTGGGGACTAACTGTAGGAGCATGAAGTGTGACAGGTGGAGGAGGGCAAAGGGGGAAAAATTCGGACACTGTAATAGAATAAAAAATTTAAAAAAGATTGAGTAGCCATAACATCTGTAGCTAATTAAAGCAGAAGAAAAGAGAGGACCTAGTTTTGTTGCAAAAGTATAAAAAGTAGGTGTTTTTAGAGAAAAATAAGTGTGAATAAAAAATGAAAGAAGGTGTTGATATTTGGAGAAGAAAGTAAAGGGGAAACTCAGCGCACAACCGTGAGAACCCTAGCAGCACACCATTACAGAGCACTAACGCCTGGCCTGATCTGGTCTACTTAGTGTTTTGAAAGAATGGGATTCAGGCCAACCTCAAGAGAGAGCTGTATAGATAAAGTCATTAATTAGTTTGCACTGAGAAATATTATTTTCAACTTTTGCAGGTGCTTTAATAAGCAGGGGCAATGAATTTTCTTAACATACTGTATTTAAATTCTACATTCTCTGAAAGAAGGGGATATTTTTAGGCCCAATTATTTATTTATTTGTATGAGATCATTTTTAATTGTGAACATTGCCTGTGGAGATCTCAGAGAATAAAATGGTTTGTCTTGCTCTTGTTTTGTTTCCTATTTGCTTAGTGATATCTGTATAACTGTGTTTCATATTCTTGAAGATGAATACAGTCATATATAAAAAAATAAATGATCCCAACTAAAGATAAAAAGATATTACATTATTTTAAATATTTGTATTTATTAAAATAAGATCAAATTATATTATTTAATATTTTATGGAAGTGTAATCATATTATTTAGTCTTTTGTGTAAGTGTGTATTCTATCCAAAATAAAACCAATATGAAAATATGAATGTTTTACACAATCATATCAGTTGAATCAGTTGACCTGAGAGTAGCATTGAAAGTTAATAATAGCTATCAATTATTGAGTCAGGTACTGGGAAAAGGAGCTTTCTAAATAAATTCTACACAGGTATGTAGTACTCAAACAAACAAACCAATGAAAGAAATTCTGTTTTGATGTTTACTATACACATGAGGAAATTGAGGCATAGAAATTTTAAGCCACCAAACCCAATATAGTGACAGAGCTGAAATTTGAGCTTGAGCAATTTGTCTCCAAATGCCACATTACTAATCATTATAGTAATTTGTGTTGTAAGTCATCCGATGATGCAAATAGCATATTTTAAAATCACAAAGAAAAATTCTTCACCTAGCAACTAAAGTCTTATTTTTATTTAATATTAGTGATTTTGTAGTTGATTATAGTAGTAAAATATTATCCTTTCAACGCATAAATTTCAGGGGAAAAATAAAGCAGTTCAAGTTTATAAATTATGTTTCCATCAGAGTGTTCCTGGAAGTTTTGTTTCAAATAACACACATGGAGATCAATGTCAGACATTTAAATGTTAAGTATAAGTTTTGTACTGCCTAGGTGTATAAAACTTCTTGGGCAAGTGACACATTTTTGGTCTTCTATCTCCTCATCTTAACAATACAGGTAATACTTTTTTTATAGCATCGTTTGGGGGTAAATGAAATTATGTATTTTGAACATAATTATGTATTTTGTATCTTACCAAGAGACTGGCCCCTTTAGAGCATTCAAAACTGTCAGTGACCTTATACAACAATCTGGTATTTTTAAAAATAGTTTTCCTAAGGGTGGGGTAAAACTGTACTCAGAGATCATTAAAAAATTAATTGTTTATTTTTAGATCCACGAGAAATGTTTAACAACAGAACTATGCTGCTATACCTTCTTTTGATATATATTTTATTTTATTTTTTGACATTTTAGGAAGCTTTATTTTTAAATTAAATTTATTGGTGTGATATTGGTTAATAAGATTATATAGGTTTTGTACTCAACCTTGACAAAAGATGAAATACAGCCATTTGTGACAATATGGATGGGTCTCGAGAATATAATGCTAAGTGAAATAAATTAGACAGAAAATGTTAAGAATCATATGATTTCACTCATATGTGGAATATAAAAGTGAAAGCAAAAGTGAACAAACAATGAAAACAAACAAAAACTCGTAGACACAGACAATAATATGTTGATTAGTTACCAGAGGGCAGGGGTTGGGGAGTAGTAAAAGGTAAATGGGGTCAATAAGGTGACAGAAGAAGATCTGACTTTGCATGGGAAGCACACAATGCAATACACAGTTGATATATATTTTCAAAATGCAAAGACAATCTAAGTGATATGGTCAGTAAACTCAACAAGGCACAGATAGAAACCTTAAAATAGTATTTCTAATCTCAGTGGCCAGTGTTACAATTTTGCCCTTTAGTTCTTAGATTATATATAGAAAAGTCCTCACCGAAACTAAAATTATAATAACATATACTGTACTTTAATACTAATTAAATACATCCTAACTGAAGGATGCCAATACGATTTTTTAAAAGAGCATAAATAGCACAAAGCAATATGGCTTAGTGTTCTGCCTGATTGTAAAATGAAAATTAAGTGTGCTTCAGAAGTTTTGTCTTATTTAAAGTGAGGCTTTTTTGAGAATATACTTTTTGACAGCAAATATCCAATTATATTTTCGTACCCTATAGTCATGCACAGGACAGAAAATTATCATTAGTTCTAAAACAAAGTGATGGAAGGAGCAAAAGATATCAGTAAATTATGCCTAGTATCAAATTTTAGGGTGAATAAACAAATAATTCAAGCATATTATTTTTCAAATGTTCAATAACTTCAAATGCTACCATCCTTTTCTACACTTTTGGAAATCAATACCAGAAATGAATCAGGCTGCAAGGAATTTATCTACTCTATGCTTTCTTCTGAATCTAGACAAAATAAGAAGAGTTATGTTATATAACCACTGGAAAAGTGTCATGTAATATTGATTTACTATGTTAGTGACAGAACTAAAAAAAAAACAACAAATCAAACTACCCAAGAAAATAGCAAAAAAGTACACTCTACAAATGCTGTCCTGTCAATAACATTATTAGCCTTGGGTAAAATCATGTGTCACAAAATTGCATTGAAAGCAGCCACGAACTTCAGTCAATTCATTTGACCTTCTGCCATTTTAACCTGTTTATAAAACTTTTAGTTTTCTTTAACATATTTTTCATGTATATGTTATATGAAGTATAATTCCCTTTCTTTTAAGAAAAATGGTTAAATCAATAAGTTTAACACTAAGTAATAGAAAACAGTTTTGAAACAATGCAACTCATGTAATTTGAGCAAACAATCTTTAAGCAGTGCTTTGGAAAGTCAAAGGTGAATTCTCTTGTTCTTCTAAGTAATTGCTAAATTATTAAATACAGATACATTTTCTATTTAGTTAACATAAAACAAACTGTGACTTTTGTGTGTGTTTAAGTGTTAAACTATTCTCTCACTCATCAATTAAAACAGAAACAACACAGTCTTTTCACTAATGCCAATTTAGCCAGCTTTCCATTATTCATTTTCTCTTTTTGCCTTATATCAACTTAAGGTTAATATTCCCTTGTGATTTAATGACATTTCTCTCCAAATAATCATACTGACTTTAATTTTATTCTATGATGGTGTTGTAGTTTTATAAAATAGAGGTTCTTAAGTTATTCGTAAATTCAAGACACATGGTATAATTAAAATTTAATTGAACAGTAGCCTAAGGTAAGTAATGTATCAGTATATATAATTCGAGTAACATGATACTTTCATTTCCACAAATGAAGTAAATTTATGGCATAAATTAAAATCAAATGGGATTTAATTAAATAGCTTCAGATTCAAAGGGTATTTTCTACTATTGTTATTTGAAAATTGATATGTAAGTCTAAGACATGAACAAATATTCACCTTAAATATTTAAAAAAATTAAAAATCAGAAAGTCTATCATGCTATTTCATAGTTAAATTTATCATCTCCTCCATGCATGAAAAATTTATGACTATGTGAGTCTCCCACAAAGATGATAACATGCCAACTTGGAGTCAGGATTGCAGTAATTTTTGAGGGAAGGGTCACAACTCCTAAAAATTACTGACTGGATTAAGAATAGTTTGTTTCATGGAACATTGGTTTTGAAGCTTTTGAAAAAGCAATTTTACAACCCTGCATGAGAAATATTGGCCTCCTTACAGAGACTAAGACCATGTGAGCAGGGATGGTGCCCAATGGAAAATGATTTATCATGCTACTGTCACTAAAATATGGAAGAATTTGTGTCAAACAAATAGGAAACAATGGTGGTGGGCCATGGTGCAAGGAAGCCAAGTAATGGGAGAGCCAAACGTGTGCTCAGTTAATTAATTAATTTATTTTTTTAAGGCTGTAACCCAGCCCATGCCTTAGGGACATGATTTCTTTCTGACAACATTTTTTTTGTGAAGCTAAAACAGCTGCTTCATCTATCTCAAATCAGATACTGTGCTATTTCAAGCAAATATTTACCAAAAATAAGTCAGGCATGCTTTCCCAGAAAAAATATAGATTAAATAAAAATGATTATCATGTCTCTAAAGTGGGGTATGATATAAATTACATTTGCTAATAAATATATAATTCTGAAATTTAATAATGCGGAGATATTAAGCAAATGTTTAAAGGTGCTGTAAAATACTATAGAAATATACAATCCAATAACAATTAAAAATAAAGGACACATGGACCAAGCCAAAAGGGGTAGGTTCAAGGGTGGGAGGCAGGGGTGGGTGGAGGTAAAATAGAGGGCACTGTACTTGCACAACAAGAAAAAAAAAAGAATACGGAAAAAAAATGACATGTCATGAGGGGGCAACAGGTTTATAGAATTTGTATTTAATTCAATTTGGAACATTTTTAATATTCTATAATGTAGAGAATTTCTAAAATGTTTAAAACAGTGATTAATTAGTGAAAATTTAACTACCATTATATGTTGCCTGACTTTTATTCCCTTAATAAAAACAACATCACCAGAATACCAGGACTGTCATCTGAGACTCTTGAGTGTATTTTCTATTTTCTATTGGGTTTTTCAGTACATTGAAGTGACAATAAGAAAATTCTAAAGGACTAGCCCACACTTGAAAAGAGACTTTCCCCATAAGACATTGAAAAGGCAACATAGTTCTCCATTCATTACAGGGCATAGAATACAGTACAATTCAATATGGTAGCTAAAGTAAGACTTGTTTTGTTTTGTTTCTCAAATATAATGGCCAGCTTCTCCTTTGTAATCTGAACTTTTACACTTACAAAGAGAGAACAGACACATTAAACAGCATAAAGCATGCATGGCTTAGTATTTTTCTGTCAGTGGGAATCAATATTACTCTCGCACAAAGCATATTTGACAGCACAATGTTAGATGACTCTTTATGCCTCAGGAACAGAAAGTCTACAAGACCTCAGCAGAAGCTGAAGGTCAGAATGTAAAGAAACCAATATCCAGGTCCAGGAGGTGCATAAAAAAAACAAAAATGCTAGAAGGCAAATTATCTAGCTTCTGGCTAAATTCAGGGAGATGTCACAGTCCAGATGAATCAAGTTTCAGGAAGTAGGATGAATGTCAAATGGCTTATGCCAAAGAGCAGCTTGTTCTTAGAGCATGCTTAAGGCCATTTTGTTCAGAAATTTCAGAGAGGAAACAACCTGCAACTGTAACTCTGAAAAGCCCACTAAAAATCATTTTAAAAAAGATCTTTTAGACACATTGAGTTATATGAAATGACTGACTGGGCCTGCAGCATCCTGAAAAACTTTTTGTTTTTTGTTGCAAACTGTTTCAAGAGCAGAATGATTGTGAGAATAAGTCCATGTAGCATGCCGAGCCAAAATTAGCAGATGTCTTCTTATCTTAAAAGTTACATGAACAACAAGGCAAACAGAATAAAGCATATGGACTTGACAAAATTCAGAGCTGGGTTTAAATAAAAATATACATTGGCCAGTTTTGTAGTTTTGCATTTTCCTTCCTCCCAGTAATGATATGACTGACAGCAATGTGTTTGGTTGGCCATATACAACCAGCCAGTTATTATAGCACTTCTGCTCTTGCCAAGATGACATTATGGTTCCAAATGCCAATACCACAGCTAACACATTAGTTTCATGCTTGCAATGCTCATATCATCTGACATTAGCTATACTGACATTCCATCTGTCAGAGTTTATCCTGCGCCTGAATAATAAATGATGGAATATTAGCATGACGTAACAGAACAGCAATTAATAGACACCATCTGTTTATTAAAAGTTAGAATGTTTACCTAAGCCTTGGCAAACTCTTGCTTTGTGAATACATATTTTGTAGTGGTGACTTGGGGGAAAATATTACATCAAATTCTATTTAAAACAAAAACTTTTTGAAGAACAACATATTTTTTAAGTCAGTTGTGATCTTGATATACAATATATTCTGTAAATAAACGTTTAAATAAATTTTAGTTATCGTTAAGGGGATATCACAAATGCATAACTGGAATATAAAATAATGTGACTACAAACAAAAAAGGAGTTTAAGGTCACCCACACATGGGAAATATGTGTTAAACATTACACTAAAAATCAGAAGAAATTGAAACTTTTTTTCCGGGTGTAAAATATAATCTTTCGAGGAAAATTAAACAGCTTAAGTAAACCTAAAAGTAACTTCTTCCAAAATATCTTGTCACAACCACAACCATACCCCCTACTTTTTCTCCAGAGAACAAAGAAAGAAAGCACAGAAGGACACCAAATTCTTCAAGCTAATAACTGGGATAAGTGAATATGGGGAAAATCCTATTTCTATGAATACACAATTTAAGAAATTTAGAAATTCTGTTCATCACTTTTTTATGTAGTGTATATAAAGCAAACATACTGATTTATAAATGCAATCACAAAATATGTATATATTTATTTCCAATATAGCTTGATCTATAATAGTTGCAATGTAATGTAAAGATAATAACTTCAATGAAAGAGTATTATTAAGCTGCTATTCCACTTGAAATTGATTTCATATTTATACTTTTCAGAATGTACAAACTTATTATTCTTACTCACATTACTAAGTTTATCAGATATACTAAGCACTAAACATAAAATAATTCTTCCTAAATTAGTAACGTTTGATTATGACATGAGGGAATTTTTAGATTTGTCATCAAACCAGTTAGCTTTATATTTCTTCTTTTTATACAAGACAACAAATCCACTTTAATTGATTTACTTCTGAGTAACTTTAAATCCTTGAGGTACACAGCATTACATGGATTTTGTATTCACTGGCCTTAGCAGGAAGTCTACTTCAGAATTTAGATCAAACCTTGCCAGTGTTTTCATGAGCGTGAGTTACTTTACCCCAGCTTACCCTGGTTTTGTTCGGTTTGCCACAGGAGTTATTGTGTTGTTCTTTGCTTTGTACATATAAACACATCTCTTACCTAGATAGAATTCAGTTTCATATTGACCATGAACACCTTCAATTTTAAAAAGAGCTGTGTGCTCCCTCTGGCTCTGAAGACCCAACTTACAGCCAACAAAAATGACCTTGGACCACAGCCTTCCACACATATCTGTCATTATAGGCTTTCTGTTTCCAGCACGCCTCCACAGGCTCCAAGGTGGCAGAAAGAGCTAAATTTATTCTTATTAATTTCAAATCCCACAAATAAGGTAGACCAAAATATTAATACAGCTAACATTTATTGGGAATTTTCTAAGTGCAAGAAATTATTCTAATTTTTTGCATTATAATTTTCACAACTCTTTGAGCTAAACACCATTATCAGTTTAATTTTGTGTATGAAGAACTGAATGACAGAGCATAAAACGGTCTACAGTCATGCAGCTATGAAGTAGCATGACCTGGTTATAGTTTCTGTGAAATTGGATCCAAAGCCTGCATTCTCTCTCAGTGAGTATTTCCCCCTTAGATATTTGAATTCTGTTGAAAATAAATTCTGATAAATCACATGTACAGTGGGATAATCCTCACTCAGCTGATGTCCAAACTACCAGTTCCTACTTCTTGTCATTATAGCGCACCAACATTTGAATACACAAAAATGGGACCTTCTTTTATACAAATAATTCTTAAATTATGCCATTCAGTATGAAGCTTAGGTTCAAGTAGGATTTCTACATATTTTGGACACACCAAATCATTTCCAAATCTGTTTTTGCTATTTGATAACAATTTAAATAAATTTTAAACAAATATTTTTAATTTATATGTATCACTTTTAAATTCTTCTTGTATGAGTTGGCTTTTCATAACAATTTGGAATTATAATTTTAGCAAATAACATATTAGCTACTGTATATAATATTTTGTTCAATATAAATTAAATAAGCACACATTAATATCATAACCTTAGGGACCTCTCTCTAGGTTTAAACAATTCATTGATCACCACTCAAGGTATGGTATAATGATCTAATAGACAACTACTAAACATAAATAAACTACCATCTATACTCCTAGAATGAAAATATAATAAACATATAAATGAAATGCAATCATCTTGGCATTCTGTGAATTTAAACATGCTGTTTACCTTTTAGATGTCATTACTTTTCTTTCAAAGTGCTACCTCATCACCTATTATATTAGCTGTTCTAAGATTTTGTTAGCAGTAAACACTTATATAATAATCTGGAAGTCTTAGAATCTACCTTTTCACCCTCGTATACCATATATTACCTGCTGTGCTTCAACCAGTTTTTTTGTAACCTGAGCATACCTAAATCCTGTAGCTTTAACTGGTCTTTATTTAATATCACAAATAATTATAACAGACAACATCTCTGTTAATGGTAAAGACCTAACAATCTCTCTAATGTTTTGTTTGGATTACACAGTAAAGAGAAATAAACATATTCATCCAGGTCATTATCCAAATATGTTAACATAACTACATTAAGTCATCAACTTTCTTTTTCTCTCAGAAATCATAAAAATTACAAATGAGTGGAGAAAAACCACAAATTGCATGTTCAGCACAAAAAACTGACAGATATTACCCTATTTCATACTTTGGGCAGTATTTGCAAAAGAAAATTAGGCAGAATTGGTTTTTGAATTAAAATTGGGCAAAAGTTTTGAGAGAAGTAAGGAAAAAATATTTGCTAGAGTCAAGAAAGATTACCTATTAGAGTTCCCACATAACAACAGCTATAACATGCTTGACATGGAGAGTAACCTACCCCAAATGAAAAATTATTCTTTGTTTGCAGTAACACTTGCTTGAATAAGGATTGAGAAGGTTAATGACTAAAATCCTTTTTAATCTATTTTGGATCAGGGAAGCAGAGCAGCGAGGGCTACACAAAGAAAAT
Source organism: Mormoops blainvillei (assembly GCA_004026545.1). NCBI lineage: Eukaryota > Metazoa > Chordata > Mammalia > Chiroptera > Mormoopidae > Mormoops > Mormoops blainvillei. Next base: position 20,063 of record PVJD01012147.1, read on the forward strand.
CACAAAAGAAATTACATTTTCAAGAGTCTATTTCAGTAAAAGTACAGAAGAAGAATGTTTCAGGTTTAAATGCACCTCCATACTCCAAAGACTTTCTCCAAATAGTTGACAAAGCAATTTAATTCCATTCAAAAAGAATGAATATAAAACAAAATCTTGCCAAGAAATAATAATAAACAATATTAAAAATAAACACAAATTATATAATTGGTGAAAACATTCACCAAAACAGCAACACAAGTATAGGAACTCAAAAAAAAAAAATCAAATGGAAACAAGAATGAGTTAATGAAGTTTGTGATCCAAAAGAAGAAAATCAAATAAATATATTTCAAGATGTAAGTAAAAGAGAAGTGTAGTACCCAACAGAAACATGGGAATGCTCATGATACTCAGTAAGTATCTGACTCATAATAGAGTAAATTAATAGTAATTGTGACAAGAAAACACCATATGCTTGGTAAATTTGATCCCAGATTTAAATGAACTGTGCTATATTACTAAAAATTAATTAGCTTTAAATATAATGAAAAGAATTGCAGATGTATAAAAAGAGATCTTGCAAAACCATTGAACTTCAGAATACTAAAAACATTTCTATAAAATTTTCAGGATACAAAATGTACTTATAAACAACTAACTAAATTTTAAATTATAAAACTTATAAATTGGATTTTTAACATGCATATATTAAAAAATAAGTTCTATGAGCCTTTATCAATAGAAACTACTAAATGATTAACAGTTAAGAGATGTTGAGGAAATTATAATTAATATTAGTGAATGCCAAATATATTTAATAATCATAGAACTAAAACAGAAACAAATGTGACATATAGAGTGAGAAAAAAGTACCTAAGTATTTTAGCTACTAGAATGTACAAATAGTATTTGTAAGAAAAACAGTAGTAGCTTATCAAATAAAGAAATTTGGGAATAAAGTAAATTTGCTTATTTATAACAGTTGGAGTTCAGGGAATAATCTTTATGACTGCAAAAAATCTAGAGAAAATTTTGATTATACAAACATAAACTCTGAAAATTTAATAGTTTTGGCTGTTGTTATTTGAAGAGAAAATTTGTGTGTGGGAAGAAGAGGAAACACACTAACTGTATTGCTTTTTCTCCCTCATCTTCTGTTTGTTTTATTGTTTATTTGTTTGTTTATATTTTTTAATGAAGAAAATTATATTGTCCGAATGTAATGCTGTTGGAAGGCTGATCTTTCCTATAGAGGAGGTGGATTATAGTGATCTCGCCCAGAGAGGAGATGGAATAGAAAGTTGTGAGCTACTGCTCAGCTACCCCAATTGATTGGATTACAGCTGGAAAAACTCACTTCTCTCCAACAGTACCCATATTTCTGAGACTGGACATCCATGGCTGGGGAGAGGGAGAAGAAGAGAAGAAAGCAGATAAAAAATACTGTGTCATTAAGGAAGGTATATCCTTCTGTCCACTGCAGGATTTTAGCAGGAAGTCCACTCACAAGTCTCTGGGGGTAGCCCAGTCAGGGATGATTCCACTAGGCTCATGGGTATCGCTAAAGCCACAAGGGCTAAATCCACACTTCCCTCAATTTAATGCTGACTCCTTGTGTGTTCATCCAAGTGCATCTGCAAGTGCAAGCTTCCATAGACAGTAAGCAAGTATGGTCTGAAGCTAGGCCAAGGTCAATGAGCAAGGAAAAAACACAAATGAATAATACTGCCATCTTCTGAAATACAGAACAGAGGTTTCAAATATCCAGCCTCTTAAACTGTAAGAACCAAAGTCACTGTAAAAGCTTATAGAGGTATCTTGTAATTCAAAGTGAGAGCAGAAGCTCATACTTACAAACAATATAAAAAATCAAGGAATATGATTTTATCCTTGAGCAAACTGAACTCAGAGGCATGAAATATTACAGTCTAATTGATAAAGAATTCAAAATAGCTGCTATAAATAAATTCAACAAGCTACAAGAAAACTCAGAAAGATGATTCAATGAAATCAGAAATAAAATTAATGAACAAAATGGTGTTCCTTAGCGATGTGATTGAAATTATAAACAAGAGCCAAACAAAAATTTTGGAGCTGAAGAATTCAAGTACTGAGATTAATAAATCAATACAGATCATGAGTACCAGGGCAGAACAGATGGAGGAAAGAATAAGTGAACTGGAGAATGGAAATATAAAAATAACACAGAAGAAGATTGGGAACTAAGATTTTCAAAATTTATGAAAGCCTAAGAGATATTCAATTCAATCAGAAAGGAAAATTTTAAGAGTTACAGGGATTCTGGAAAGAGAGTAAGAAGGGGTAAGTTTATTTAAATAAACAATAGTTGAGAACTTCCAAAACCTGAGGAACGACTTGCACCTATAACTACCCAAAGCTAACAGAACACTCTATTATCTTAGTGCTGAACACTCTCTCCAAGACAAATTATAATGAAACTATCAAAAATCAATGATAATGAAACGTAAAGGCAACCAGGCAGAGAAAACAACGTAACTTACAAAACGAACCCTTATTAAACTATCAGGAAATTTCTCAGCAGAAACTCTGCAGACCAGGAGAGACTGGAATGACATATTCAAACTATTAAAAGATAAAAATTTTCAAAGAACATATCCATCAAAGTTACCTTCCAATGTGAATGGGAAATAAAACCTTTCTCAGACAAACAAAAGCTGAGGGAGTTCACCACCACCAGAAATGCTAAGAGAAGTTCTTCAAAATGAAATGAAAAGGCACTAATCAGTAGCAGGAAAACCTATCAAGGTATCAGAAACACTGGTAAAGCTAAGGAACAGACAGTACATATTAGAAAACTGTAACTCTATATTAGGGTGGTTGTTCACCACTTAACTATAACATAAATGTTAAAGAAAAATATTAATAACCATAGCTAGTATAATGTGCTAACAAACACATGGCATAAAAAATGGAAACTATGACATCAAAAACATAAAAGGGGAGGAGTAAAAGGGCAGAGCCTTTATACATAAATAAATATAAAATTGATTGTTTTTCTTCTATGAGATGTTTTATGTAAGCTTCATGTTAAATACAAAACAAATTATAGAAATGAGAAACAGAACATACCATTATGAAAAACCACCAATTTACAAAGGTAGGCAGAAATGGAGCAAAAAAGAAATAATGAAGGCAAACAGTAAGATCACAGTAGTAAGTCCTTACAAATCAATACTCACTCTAAATGTAAATGGATTGAATTTATCATTCAAACAGCAAAGAAAGACTGGCTGAATAATAAAAAAAAAATTAAGATGCAACTATAAGCTGCATATGAGATTCACATCAGCTCTAAAGATACACATAGGCTTAAATTTTAGATATGGAAGGTATTCCATGCAATAGGAAATGAAAAGAAAGTAAAGGTAGCTATACTGATATCAGATAAATAGACTTCAAGTCAAAAATAAATTATAACAAGAGATATAGGAAGTCATGATATAATTATACAGGGATTAATATGTCAGGAGAAATAACAATTGTAAATATATATACACACCCAACATTGTAGAACCTAAATATATTAAGCAAGTACTAACAGGCCCTGAAGGAGGAATAGGCAATACAAAAACAGTAGAGGGATTAAGTAACCTAATTTTAGACAAACTCTTTCTAAGCATAAATAAAAATTAAACTTGCATCTCTGTACCATACCATATGCCATAATGAATTACAAATTTGTTTAAAGATTTGTTTACAAAAGTAAAAAAAAATCATATAACTGTACATTTGAAATCTATGTAATTTTATTAACCGATGTCACCCAAATAAATTTAATTAAAAACTAAAAATATGTATAAGACTGGAATGCTTCTTTAAGACCATGGATATAAGAAATCTTTCTAAGTCTGAGTCCAGTACAAAACTGAATATAATATAAAATAAAAGACCGATGACATTGATGTTAGCAAAATAATGCACACACATATATGTGACACACAGACACAGACAATAATGTGGTGATAGCCAGAGAAAAAGGAGATTGTCCATAGGTGGAGGTGAGCAAAGTTGGGGGATAAATGGGTACAGATAGAATCTTTGCTTGGGATGATGGGCAAAAAATATAGGTGCAGATAATTTTTCATTGAATTGCACACTGAAACCTTTCTACACAGTTTTGCAAACCAATGTCACCCCAATGAATTCAATTTAAAAAATATATACCAATGTTCTCTAAAAATATATAGCAATGTGTGAGGGGTATAGCACCCTCTGAATATGTAGCATTGGCGGCATTCTACCTATGAGTATTGTGAAACAGATCAGTGGCTGACTAACAGGAATGTAATCTGCACTCAAAATGGAGATGCTGTAAGTGAAAACGAATCTATTGCTAAACCCTGCAGATATTGCTCCCACCAGAGAAACAGAAATTCTTCCTCAACCACATATCCTTCCATTTCCTACAGGATACTCAGCTCCATTATAATTTTATGGGACCACTATCGTATATGTGGTCCATTGTTGATCAAAATATCATTATGCAGCACATGACTGTATATAAATTTGTATTTATTTTAATATGTACAAAAACCTCTGGGCAGATATAGCAGAAAATATGAGTGGTTTTCCTTGTGTTGGAAGATGGCAAGATCAATTAGACTTGGAATGGACACTTTTATTATTGTATTATTTTTTATACTTTTAGAATTCTAAACCTTACTAATATATTACCTAGTCAAAAAATCTAAGTTATATTCATGGCTCACATTGTAGTAATATGTGCTCATATTCCCATGTTCCTGCTTACTCCTGTCCTTTGTTTTCAGGAAGGAGATGACCACCCTTTTATTTCCTAAGGCAGAGCTAAGGCAAATACAGGTAAATATAATGATTTACTATTGCTTCATTAAACATAGGAGGAAAAAAAGGAGATGGAGTACAATGGTGGTTGTGGAAGGAAGTATTCATGTTTAGTAAAAAGGCATAAAATAGATTGTAATTTAGAACAGAAAACAAATTAAATTTAGTATTTAACTGTTAAAATTAGACTATTAAAATTATGTGCTGGCTGGTGTGGCTCAGTGGACTGAGTGCCAGCCTGTGAACCAAAGGGTCACCAGTTTGATCCCCAGCCTAGGGTGCCTGCCTGGGTTGTGGGCCAGGTCCCCAGTAGGGGGCAGTGAGAGGCAGCCACACATTGATGTTTCTCTCCCACTCTTTCTCCCTCTCTTCCCCTCTCTGAAATAAATAAAATCTTTTAAAAAATTAGAAGTTTTTTAACATGTCTTGTTTTCTGTCTCTTCTGTTGCAAGATTAACTTCTTACCAAATATCTTCACTAAGATCTCTTTCTTTTTGAGTCTAAAGACCTTAAAAATTATAAATACAAAAAACTTCCTGAAACTACCTAAAGTAGTCCAATAATCATGTAAAGTCCTAATAATCTTACACCCACCTAGAATGCCATTTTAATTTTTTATGCAAAGCATCTCAGCTCATTTTTATCTTAAACTTTTCACTGCAGACAATACCTTTTTTAATAACCAAGGGTGATTAATCTATTGTACTAAACAAAAGAGTCAACCACCTTTAGTCTCTGCCATTAGAAACACAAAAAACTGGCAGAAGCTTTGAAATAAGAGTTTTCTTTAATTTCTTCCAAAACATTGTTTTAGTCCCAAGGATTTATTAGAAATAATTTAGCATTTTATACTTTAATAATTCTCTGACTTTATTCTCTTCTCTTAAAATATTTAAAAATAAATTCTGTCCATAAAAATATGCTTATTTTCTGAACTTATGTTGAAATTTTCTTTCATGATATATGAACAAGATAAAGTATTTCTCTCATTTTGCAAACAATTTTTTCAGATGTCTTCTATTAATATTCGTGCATTGTTAATATGCACTTAGTATATTCATAATGTATTTCAGCTGCCCAATTGAATGAACACTGGGGAACAATTTAAACTTTCATTTTCTCTTTTTTTTCAACACAAAATGGAGAATATTCCAAGGGTTGTTATGATAATGTGTTACTTCTGTACTCTTACACCAATCACAAAGATGACTTTATATTTGACACTACTAAACCAGCTTGACCATTCCATTCAGAAATCCTGCTAATCCTGACCATGTTCTGAGAGGCAGCCATCCTACACAGACACCCTCCTGACTTTACTCAAGCTCCAATACCACATGTAGTAAGCAAGGGACCATCCCCAAGAGGAGTCACTCACACACAAGTTTCTCTTTTTATAAAGCCAGATTTATTAGGGGGGGGGTCTCCTAAAAATCCAATAGAGTCACACCAGGTTACACACAAAAAGGGAGGGTTTACCTGAGAGAAGTGAGCAGAGTGAGCATCTGATGTGAAGTCATGGTCACTCTAGGTGTCCTCAGGGGGGGAAGTGGATATTGGTCTCAAGCTAGGTGGCTATAGTGGTAGCACATATCCATTGGGGTGGAGGTCCAACAGGGGTCCCAGTGACCCAAGGTATAGCCAATCTTGAGCATCGGGTGGTCAGAGTTCTATGTTCTTATAGGTCACAAAGAGTGGAGGCTCCCCTCTTATTAGTGTCCAGATGGAGTCTCTATCCAAGTGTCCTAAAGATGTTCCCGTTACACTCATTACTTCAGTCTTGACACAGCACTTTATATAACTTTCATGGCAGACAGTTAACTCCATAATGGATTGCCAAAAGCATCCACAAAGTCCACTCTGCTCTTACTCTATTCACACACACTCTTAACCATTCTAACCCTCTTACAAGTCTACCTTGTAGAATAACACCAAGTTATTTTAATATTAAATTATTCAGTTTTGTAAGAGATAAGAGGAGAAAGAAAAAATAAATTATAGAATTTGACATGTTGTATTTTTGTTATTCTATGCACAATATTTTTGTAATTTTCTTTCTTTGTAATTTCTCTTAGACTCAGTTATTTTAAAATATTTTGGTTAATTTATAAATACATGGCAATATTCTATTTAATTTTGTTATTGATTTTAAATCTAATTCCATTTTTGTGAGGAATTAGTCTCTGCATTATTTCAACATTTTGAAATTTATTAGCACATTTTTATGACCCATCCCTTGAACGTACTTGGTGAAAGTTCCATGTGATTCTGAAATTTAAAAAAATTCTATAATTGATGGGTATAATGGATATAATGTATATGGATTCCATTATATTCATTTTGTTTATAAAGCATTTAATTTTCCCTGAATAATTATTACTTTTTTCTTAAAATTGGTAATAACAATTTCTAAGAAGTATTAAAATCTGAAATTGTAATTGTGTTTATTTCTCTCTCTGTGTCTCTGATTTTGTATCTTGTATTTTGAAGAACAAAGAGTTAACATTTTGAATTATTTTTAAATAAATAAATGATCTATTATAAAACACCCCTTGCATTTACTTAAACATTCCTTTGTCTTGATGTTCACTTTTCCTGACATCAGTATGCCTGTCCATTTTCCTTATACTTAATATGCTTAATTTATGAAAATAATATTTTTCTTTTTTTTACTGTCATCTTTTCAATGTATTTTTATTAAAATGAATTAGGAAATGAGGAATATATATGTAAGTTTGTATAATATCTATTTATATTTAATATAGATTTCCAATGTTCTATTTTATTGTTGTCTTTTTTTTCTAATAACTATTTTTTCCTTGGTCATGTGTCACATTTTTCTATTTTCTCCCATATCTAAATTTTTCTTGCATGCTGGCATTGGGATATTAAATTACTAAAGGTCTGGATTTATTTTTATTTATTCAAAAGATTTTGAAGTTTGTTTTAGCAGATATACAATTATTTTACTGGAGGCTCAGCTTGTCCTACCTAGTCTTATATTTAGTTCTGATATTGCTGGTCTGGAGCCCTGCCATTAAGGTGTGCTCTTCCTGGGATCCTACTAGTATGGACAATAAATGAGGTCATTCTTCTCTAGCTGGTTGTAAGTGTGATGTCTCTGATCACTGTGAAACTTTCGGAGTCTTTGTTTACCTCATAACCTCTTGGTAGGCTGTTTTCTGCCAGCCTAGTAACTGTCCTGTGCCAGATCTCATGGAGTCTTGCTGAGGGCATGCCCAGGTTAATAATCAGAGAGAGAATCAAGAGGACATACTCAAACTTCTGGAGCTCTTTCTTTTTGTAGTTCCCTCATCTTGGTACTCTGTTCTTCTAAATTCAGCTACACCAGAATGGATCTCTCTGTTTTTTTCATTTTGTTGTGTTTTGAAATTGATTCTCCTGTACTATAATTTGGAATATGACCACAGGTGAAGAGCCAGGTACTTGTTGAGCTCACCTAAAATGTTTTCCTTATTTCAAAAACAGCATCTCTATGCTATTTTTTGTCCAATATAGGAAAAGCTTATTTAATATAGTATATCAAGTTTTATAATTATTTGGGGTGTGAGGGTAAGTCTGATACCCACTACTTTTTCTCTTCTGGAACCATAAGACATCCATTACATTTTAATTAAGATCCTCTCTTCAGTCTTCTCGTCTTTCCAGCTTATATTATCTCTGTACAAGATATCACTCATTCATTAAATCACATGTATAAATTTGTCTTCAACTTTGATAATGCTCTTTGGTCTCTGGATTCCATATGCAGGTTTTGGTTGAAATTTTCCACTTGCATTGTTTACCAGAAAAATCAAACATAACACATGGATTCAAAAATAACTGTCCCTTTCCCCCATTCCAGAGTCTTATTTCAGTTAATTTAATTATTGCCACACTTGATCTGATTAAAACCTCTAAAACAAAAATATTACCTAGCTCTCTCAGTTCCTAATGCCAAAAAAAAAATTTCACGTATTGTTGATTCTTTCCTGCAATATATTCCATATTTAAATTATAGTATTTAGATCACTTTAATTGCAATAGCACTCTGTCATTAACATAAGGAAGTAGGGAGGATTACCACAGTTGCAAGATTTTTCATGTAATAAAATATTTGAAATGTTTCCATAATCAAGATATGGAAGGGGACATTGAAAGAACATGTAGTCAGGACTCTCTTCATATATTTTCTCTTCTGAACACCTGCTTCATTTTCATACTACAAATATGGTTTCCTTGCTTTATTATTCATGTGGGAAACTTGGTATCCAGAGCACCAAAGTTTACATGGCAACTATCAAAGAGATAGAATTAGAAAGAAACATTTTAGTTCCATGTCTGAATTAATAAGGAATGGTATCGACTTAGATTACAAAATATTTCCATTACATGTGAAGGTCTGGGAGAAAGGTTGATGCTGCTCAGATTGGCCACTAAAAGTCAGCTGTGGTAGCACATGCATATTTGTGTAGGGTAAGATGTAGTATACCAGACAGACAACCAGTAGACGCTTAAGACATTTATCCTCTTCGATGCTCAGAATATCCACACACTTTTTTGCATAGATATAAAACTCTCTTAGATCAATCATTTTATGCAGAACAGACCTCCATTATAATACTTATTGCAATCGGTCATTATATTATAGTTTCTAGAATTGTGATGTAAAACACAGAGTTAAAAGTCAGACGAATTTTTAAACAGAGCCTCTATCATTGATTACCTCTGTGACTTTGGGGAAGGATATATACATATATATATATATATAAATTTCTATAAAGTCTGAATTATTTAGTATATATCTAATAAGCTTGTTAAGAGGTTATGTCATGTAGAAAGTACTCAATAAAGTACCTAACATTAATACATGATATGCTTCAATAAACCTTAACACTGTTGTTTCTATTTTTTTCTTAATAGTGTATAAGCCCTTAGAAGTTAGGAAAAAGCACCTAGATGTCTTTAATCCTACTTCTAATTTTTTCTTATGTGCTTCAATGGGCTTTTTTACATAGTTATTGATCAATGAATAAATAGGTATTTATTTATTAAATAGAAATTGTTTCTTTGCAAACATAATTTTCTGGCAAAAAAACACCACTGATCTCCAAATCCAAAACTTACTTTTTAAGCTCTACCATTCTGGTATTTCTTTAGAAAAATACTGGAAAGAAGCATGCCCTCCTGTTGTTTCTTTCTTGTTTTATGTGTCTCCAGCATTCTCCTGAATGCTATGACTTCTCTGCTTCCATTGCTCTTATTCTTACACATTAAATATGGTGAAAAATAAGTTATGGTTCACAGTCCTCATTTCTCTCAGTCATCTTGCTTAACCATATCATCAAAACCACACATTTATATATTAACTCTATGCAGATTAATTTCAGATTTTCAGCTGTGGTTTTTCTCCTAAGCTCCAGGCTTCAAATTCGATTACTCACCAGAAATTGCTTTCCAAATACTTTGCTAGTCCCGCAGACTCAAATCTGTGATACAGTTTCCGTCACTTCTAATAGTTGTCTCAATCCTTATTCCCTGCGGCTTCCAGATTTCTACAAATACCATAATCATTCCCTCAATCTTATGGAGTTGAATTCTGGCAATATCGTAACCTTGGGGATACAACTAAACACGTGCAAAAGAAAATAATGTCAACTAGACCTACAATAGAAGGTGAGACACATGAAAATAAAACCAGATTCAAAGTATTGTATTTTATTTTTCAGAAAATGTTTGCATATTTTAATAATTTATTAATTGAACACATGTTTATTGAGTAACTACTGAATATTAATCATTGAGGATATGGACAGTAAGATATATTCCTTGGTTTATGAAATTTAAGCATAATAAATAAGAGAGATGAGTAAACAGGAAATTACAAAATATATTGCTAAGTGCTAAGAGAGTATTTTAGAAACCCACAGAATAGAATCTTATCCCAATCTTGAATTTGAACAAAGCTGTCTAGATAAAGCTTAAATACAAGTACAAATATGAGGTAAATTGAGAAAAATGTGCTCCTGACAGAAGCAACAATGTATTTTAAAAAATGGTTAACTAATATAAACTATACTGTCTGTAAATATCAGAGACGATTTATTAAGAACAGTTCATCATTTGTAAAGTAGGGTGAGATATGACTAGAGAGCTCACAAAATCCAGGAGAACAGGAAATTTAGGGATTATGATAGTAAGTATTGACTTGATTCTAATACAACGGAGGCAATGAAATGTTTTGATCATACTCTATATCTATCCAATGGAAAGAACTGGAAAAGGCCAAGATTTAATTAAGGATATAAATTAAGAAATAGTCATCATAACTCAAATAATGAATGTGGCCTTTATTGAAGTGAATGAAGCGACAGTGAGTAGAGTAACAAACAGGCAGATGAGGGACAATATCGATATTTTCTTAAAAAATATATTGCACTTGGTTAGATGTGGGGAGAATTGATGTTACATAGTAAAGCCACCTAGGCTGCAGTAATGTCTAGTTTGTAATTCCGTGTACAACAATCAGGGTATTTAATGACTAAAATGATAAAACATGGTGTGTTTGTTTAGGAAAAATATAAAACTAGAGAACAGAGGTAAGGAGCACTCCATAAGGGATAAGTAATATGGGGGAGAGAATGGAGAGGGGAAAAAAAAAAGTCTTGATGTGAAGGCATATAAGGAAGAGTTATTGAAAATCAAAGAATGTGGAAATATGAACAAACGGGAAAGTGTATTTCAAAAAGAAAGTAATTAATAACAGGTTACAAAATGATAAGTGAAGAGAACTTGTCTTAAGGATTTTACACAGGGCGTGGAAGACAAATTATTTTCAGGAGATAGAACAATGGTCTCCAGGGTAAATAAAAGACAAAGTAAGAAGAGTGATTTTTGGTTATTATTGTAAAATATTAAGCTTTGATAGAAAGAAGAAAATCAGAGTGTAATTGGGGGGAGATCTTTAGTTGCAGGTTTTGTTTCTTTGTTCTTTGTTTTAAACCAGATGTGTCTTGACCTTGACTAAATTCTTATGTAGTGAAGTTAATAATGAAGGAAAGATACACTGGTCAGGAAAGAATGGAAACAGTGGAAGGAAGATGCCACTGCAAAGGTTGAAGAGGGTGTGTTTGTGTTGGTAAGTGGGAAAATAAGCTTTAGCAAATGAGCATGCTTGCCTTTTCAAACAAGAGAAATGAGGAAAAGTAAAAATTTACTCTATAGTGCCAGAAGACCAATGGGTTTCAAATATAAGGCTCCTGTTGCATAGGAAACAGGAGAAATTGGTGTAGTGATTAAATATACAGACTTTGCTTGAATTCAGGTCTTTTCACCGCCATTTATCCTCTCTGATATTGAGTTTCTGAATTGTTGCATTCTTCAGTTTTACTGTAAGGTAAAATGGTGATGAAGAGAGCTCCTATCTCACATGGGTTTTGGGAGGATAAATTAGATTATTTGAAGTGAGTTTCTAAGAGATTTTAGGGATTCCCAGTGCAAAGTAGCAACTTTTATTATTTATACTGCTATTAATGATTTCTGAAATTGAAAATAGTAAGTTTGTAGATAATAGTAGAAAGACAATATGGAAGAAATAAGTTAATGAATCTAATTGGTATGGAAGAGTAAAATTTTCTTCTTTTTTATAACTGAGTAGTATTCCATTGTGTAAATATATAGTAGGACTTTTACCCACTCATCTACTGATGGGCTTTTGGGCTCCTTCCAAATCTTGGCAATTGTAAATATTGCTGCAATAAACATAGTGGTGCTTATATTTTTTAGATTAGCAATTTGGGTTTCTTTGGATAAATTTCCAGAAGTGAAATTGTTGGGTTATAAGAGGGTTCCATTTTTAATTTTTTGAGGTAACACCATCTGCAGATGGCTGCTAATTGTGCAGTGTTTGGAGGTGCCTGGAAAAGGCCTAGTTGCAAACCAAGGCCAGATGTCGCTAGTGCTGTGCCTGTCATCACTTAACAAAGGGTACTTACTGGGTATGCCAAGGACAGACAATGCTTGTTTAAAAGATTTTAGGAAAGTCTGCAGTATGAGCCAAGACTTTTTTTTTTTCTTTTTAATGGAAAAGTCACTAGGAAGAGTTTGGATGGACCCATAAGATGGAAGGGATGGTGTTTCAGGTAATTACCAGAGGGCACGCCACATGGTGTTAGCCAGGTTGATAGGGACTCAGATATGCTGACCATCTGCTGATTCTGTATGCAGAAGACTCAGCAAAAGAACAATGGCCTCTACCTGCACTTCTGCCTGGGAAAAATGTGCTTCTTCAGCCCTTGCCCTCGTGCCAAACAATTCAGTTTCTCCCTCTATATCCAAGCTCAGAGTGAGTGAGTCCAAGTGAGTTTATGCATGGGCTCCTTAACGAAAATACTTGGGACTCTGGAAGACCTTTGTCTCACTCAGTCACAATGGCCAGCTGGTTTTCATAGCCAGAAATTAAAAGGACTTCTCTTCCTGGCATTGGAACTCTGGACTGGGTGCCTAATGTTGGGGTGAGAGCCCTTTGCTCCTCAGGGGGTTCGTTCACAGTCGAGATATGTCTTCCAATTTAATCTGCCCCAAGTGAGTGTAGGACCAGCCCATTCTGTGTATGTCCCTTCTTACAGTCTTAATGTGGCTTCTTTGTATGTTTAGTTATAGGACTTGTGTTCAGTTAGATTTCAGGTGGTTCTGAATAATGGTTGTTCTATATTTTTGTTGTAATTTTAATGTGGTAGTGAGCAGGTACCACATGTACCTACCCACTACTTGGCTGGAAGCCACAATTCTTATTTTTTTAAGATTTTAATTTATTTATCTTTAGACAGAGGAAAAGGGTAGGAAGGAGGGCGAGAAACATCAACGAGTGGTTGCCTTTCGTACGCTCCCTCCTGGGGGCCTGGCTTGCAACCCAGGCATGTGCCCTAACTGGGGATTGAAACAGTGACCCTTTGGTTTGCAGGCCGGTGCTCACTCCACTGAGCCACACCAGTCAGGACAGAAGCCACAATTATTCAAAGTGAGATAACTTATCATTTGCAGAGGAAATTAAGTGTTGATATGCTGAGTCTCATTTAATTAGTTTAGTAAATACAAATATAATATTTTAACTTAAACATGAATTAATTTAAGGTTTAAAAACAGGATATATGTGAGAAACATTCATTTGTTAAACAAACTGCTGTCTTAGGCTATAAAAAACTAGAAAAAATGAGAATAACACAAATTGATCACATTAAAAGTAATGAACTACTACTCACTTAAAAGTTTATATTTACTACTTTTATACACTCTAATACAGGGTTTTTCAGGGTCAGATTTATATCACTGACACAAAAATTTTCTTTTAAGTGATGAAATATTGGAAAAGCAATATGGAAATATGACTTAGCATTGGAAGATTTTATTAGTTCCCTTAAAGCAATCTTGAATCTCATAATTACATGAAATTTTAAAGAAAGTATGTTGCATTTGTTGTTGAAAAACAAAGGTAGAAATGCTGGGTAAAGCCTTGCTTATTTTATCATGTACTCAAATGTCTCTTTTAGGTTTCCTTGCTACTTAACATACTCTAATTTGAGTGCTTAAATTTTGTAATTTTCAAGAAAATCCCACATTCTTTTGTATCGGTTGACTTTTAGTAAGTACACGAGTACTAGCATATTTTGGAACAATTTTCTATATTCATGTGCATACATAGAATAAAACATTCTCTTTGTTGTAATACATTACATAAGCAACCAGTTGAGTTGCTTATTTTTCTTAACATTTGTACTCATGGATTTTAAGTACATAAACTAAAACATTAGGGTGAAATTATACACAGAATCGTGGGTGACTGAATTACGCACTCAACCAAAGAGAATAAAAAAGTTAAACCAGTACAGTTTAATTCATTGAGCCTTTGGTATCAAATCAGTAAATCAACGCATTAAAGTTAAAATAGATCAAATAATTCATCATTATTTTAAAGGACAGAATAGTTTTCTACCACAGGATCTAAGCTATTTTTTTTTTTTTGTAGAGTTTAGCAAATAAATTTCAAAGAACTCCAATTGTGTATAGTCACCAAGTGGCCCTTTGTGTAAGTTCTCCTTAAGACATGATAAAGTAATTAAAGGCCATAAAGCAATTTCATCCCTTCAAGGTTAGAATATATATATCTTTTTATGTACATACACATACACAGAAATGATACACATACATAAAGATGCTATTACCAATTTAATAATTATTTATGCCAAGAATAAGTAATAAAACAAAGGGCACCTAAACTTTACTGAAGGAGAGCAGATTCAAGTGAGTTACTTTCACCTTTCAAATCTATTTCAGGAAAAAGGCTGTATCCTTTATGCTCAGTTGCGCAGCAAGCAACACCCAGCAGCTTATCCGGGGAGGTCCACAGCTGCAAACAGAACCTACTCAAGAGCTTGCTCCAGAAACTACATTCTCTTACTCGTGACTCATCAGTTTTTCATTCTTTGTTTTTTCCTTAAGTGAGTTTCTCCCATTGGCATTCAAACATTCTCCCATCTTTAATGCAGCAGAATAGTATTAGTCAAGCCTTTTGCATATGTTGCTATCTCCCATTTTTCTTATTTATTGTGTTCATATATGCTGAAGATTAACAAAATGAGTACAGAAACTGTGAAAATTAATAAAATGGACATGTTTCTTCACATTCCACAAAAATGTCATGTAAATATTTTTATATTTGCTTCATAGATTTTAACTTAAGTAACAAACTACAAATAAAGTAGGCATCTTAGTCTGCTTCTGTTTTCTTTCCCAGGCCTCATTGCTCATCTACTTTTCCAACACCAGCTACCATTGTGGATCAGTCATGTAATCAAGGCACGTTCTTTTATATATTTCATATACACATACATTCCCATACATATATTAAAGCTTACATATATAGGGGGGAGCAAAAAATGGAATTTATTTGTAGAAAATATGTATTTTTTTTACATGTTCAAAATTCAGTTACCTTCAAAGTACTCTCCATTTGATGCAATCCTCCTTTTGAGACATTTTTTTCACTGCTCAAACCAGTTTTTGAACTCATCAATTTCCATACTCTTTAGTGATTCTGCTATTTTTTGTTTCTCTTCTCCCACATTATGCAAACATTTTCCTTTGAGGGTTTTTTTCATCTGGGGAAAACAACAACAACAAAAAGAAGTGCTCAGGGCAAAATCAGGTGAATAGGTTGGGCGGGACATGGAGGTCATGCCATGTTTGATCAAAAGCTGCTGAACACTCAGCTCATTGTGAGCAGGTACGCTCATAAATCACTCATGATGAAATGGACAAATGTGTTGAAAGTCTTAAAAAAAATCTGAATGCAACCCCTCACAATGCCAGCTTGTACACTATTACAGATAGGCTCCTGGAACATTCACCTAGTAGGGGAAGCCTGTACTATCAAGAACCCCTCCAGAAGATAATTCCATTTTTGATTCCCTCTTCATACATACATATTATATGTGTCCACACATATATGTACAGTTATGCATCCACACAAACATACAGTTTTTAAAAATGAGCAAAGTTGGAAAATTGGGTATAGAATGTTTTAAAAGCTTTTTGAAGGTCATAAAGTTAGTAATTGATGGCATCAAAATATAATACAGACAGTCTCACTGAGGAGTTCATGTACTTAATCAGTGCTTGATGTTCAATAAATGCTTGATATAGATTCTCATGCATCTATAATAGAAATTGATAATGTATGTTACATACCAACAGCTTTATTGAAAAATGGTAAGGATTTTTGCTGACATTGTATTAATAAATATTTTCACCAGCAATTATATACAAATTTCTGTTTTCATACCACATTGCCAAAATATAGAACATATTTTTATTTTTTGACCAATCTGATGTATGTGTAGTGATATTGAAGTTCTATTTTAATTAAAACTTGTTTGATAATTGGAAGCTGACACCTTATAACATACTCAGTTTTCTAATCTATAATTTCATATGCATTACCTTTGCTTATTTTTCACTTGTTTTTATATAACTTATATTAATTTACTTTATGTATTCTGAATTTTAATGTCCTATTATATAAGCTAAAATATCTCCCATTTTGTACCTTTTAAATGTAATTTACATTTTTCAGTTTATGTTTAATAATGTAATTATTTACTGTTTTGTTTTATGAGTTCTGAAATTTTTTGTTGTGTAAAAGAATAATAATATGACCTTCAAATTACTTTTCTATATCCAGTTTTACTGTTTTATTTTATTAGACATTTTAAGGAAATGTTCTATTTTTCTATCTTACCCTCTTTATCAAATACCAACATATAGTTAGGTCCTAAAATTGATATATATGTTAATGAGACAATAAATATAAAGTCCACAATCATGTCTAAGCATATGTGATGATTGGAAAATGGGGAGGATAAGAAGATATCAATTATGCAGTTTGTTCATAATCAAGGAATTTCCCATCCTTTATTAAATTTTAAAGTTAAATTATTATGCAACGATTTTGAATTTTATTGAATTGTTTTCTAAATCAATTGAAGTAATCATATCCCTTATCCTTAAATAAGTTAATATATTATATAAATTAATGTAATTTTAGTCCATCAAAACTGAGCTATCTTTTCCTACCTGGAAGAAGTTCTGCTTATTGTGATGGTTTAAAAATTTTAATACGTAGATTAATTTATTTTTAACATTTACTTCAGGAATTTTCTCTCATATTTATAAGAAAATTAACTTATATCTCCATTTTCTTATAATGTCTTCTGTGATTTTTACCTTCATGATTTTAGTAGTCTTATCAACTGAGTTAAATAGGTTTTTCTTGCCTTCTACTTCCTGAAACAGTTAATAAGCACTAGGAATTAATTGCACCCTGAAATTTAATAAAAAACTTACCTGTAATAGTTGGGCAAGTAACTTTTAGGGGAAACTTTAAAAAATATTATTTCACATCTTTCATATTCTTACAACTAATTGGTTTTCCATATCCTATTTGAGTGAACTTTAGTGATGATATTTTTCCAGAAATTTTATTATTTGTTATCTAAGTTTTCAAATATGTTTACAATTATTTCTATCTTTAATACATCAAATATTTGTTTAGTGTACCATGTGCGCCTAGCATTCTTCTATATGCTTAAAAATATTTTGTATCAGAATGGAACTAGCTGTGCCAATATTTACCACGTAAATATCAGCCTTGAGGCTATGCCTAAAAAGCTGTTTCCCGGTGCTCCAACACTCCACTAACAAATAGTTTTTTGGGATAAGCCCCAGGGAACAGAAGCTGAGAAATATTTGTCCTATATTCAAAGGCAAAGCCTAAACTGGGGCAGTGTGTGAGCTTTGAACTGGACATTCTGTGAAGTTTTCATTAGTTTGGACTGAACGAAACCACCCTTTTAGCTGAGAATAAATGGCAAGACATGGGACCTGATCATGTTGTCATTAAGTGGAGAGGGTTATGCATGGCCAATGAAACATATGTAAGTCTATAGAGAGAGAGAAAAAAAAAAAAAACAGCTTCATCACTTTTTATGACCGGAGTCCAGATTATTCAGTAAATTACTTTATTTTATCATATGTAAAGAAATAGGTTGTTTACTTAATGGTTGCATAGTTTTTTTATTATATGATTTAAATATGTTTATGTAGTTGCAGTTAGAGGTTCTTACAATGTATAGGCTTTTTTTACATATGTAAAAATTTCCCAAAAGTAGTGTTAGGATTGTCCATATTGTGCTACAATAAAAATCCTCAAATTTTGTTGATGAAAAACAACACATTTATATTAAGCCCAGTGTGGTTTCAGAAAATTCAAAAGGCACTTGAAATGTTAGGCAGGATAGATAGTAAACCAAGGCAGGGAGAGGAAGGGGGACATGTCTCACCCATTGATTCAGCAGTCTTGAACCAGGTCAGGTAAGATTACCAGGCGTTCCAAAGATCAACAAGAGAGACCATGATAAACACAGGAGGAGGGGAGCATTTGTAGTTTTGTGTGTATTGTTTCCACTATCTGGGAAAAGAAAGTTTTGAAACTGTATATTAATCCCAAGGTCTGGAGTGGGGAGGAGGTGGGGCAGCCCAGAGGTAGGCTGCAAGCATTAAAACCCCTAAAATCCCAATGTGCCAAGACTCAGATTAGCTGGGTTCCTGCTTGAAGTTTTCATGCTCAAGTGTATATTATAAATAAACTTGGTACCTCATTTCCACTATAGGTTTTGTGTCTAGCCTGAATCCTTCACAAGTGAGACAAGAGCCGAGGCGGAGGAGCTCCATAATTTGGATCTCTGGTGACAGAAACAATATGGCCATGAGTGATTCAACATTCCTTCACAGCTGAATCTGGGAGCTGGAACATGCAGCTTCTTTTGTCTACAGGGCAAGAAAACACTGGATTTTCATGAAAGCAATTAAATGCTTTGATTGTAATAACAGAAGACTTTTTTACTAAAAACCTATAGGCCTAGTCATATCTTTAAAAATAATTTCTAGTTAGATGTTTTTCACAGTTCTTATCTATATGTAGAATATTCCACGTGTTCTAATCACTAATATTTTCCTGTTATTCATGATGTACACAGCCTGTGTCACTTGATGTTTTTTAATTTTGTTTAAAATCTCTCTTGTATATAAAAATTTAATGTTATATAGCTATATTTATTAATTTTTTCTCCTTAAAATGTAAACAGTCTCAATTATTGATATTATAGTACACTTTTCCATAAATCTCAAAACTTTTTTCAGTATTGTTTGTCTTAACCAGAAACTGTATCAACAATTCTCACCTTTTCTGACAATGGAAATTTGATAATATTTATGAACCTGGCTTTCACGTTTTTATAGCAAAATAACCCAACAAAGCACTCTGTTAAAAATATAATAAATTTCTGTGTTTTCTGAGAGCTGGAGAAATCAGAGACTGAAACAATTTTATATCCCATTCCTCCTCTCATAGAATTTTTGAAAATAAATATGTAAGAAGCAATAGGATTTAGGGAAAGTAATTAAGAGAAATTGAAGGGCAGTTGGTAGAGAGTCATTCAGAAAAGTTGACATATCCTAAAACAATGCTGATTTTCCAGAATAATTTATGTTTAAAACTTATGAATTTAAAACAGTAATTAAGAAAATATTTGGAAACTAATAACCATTCTAAGAAAGTACTTTAGGGAAATTCAGAGTTATAAGATCTCGGAAAACAATGATCAAATTTTTTAAAAATAATATTTAAACCTGTACATCTTTATAAGAATATTGAGAAATGAGAAGAAAATGTTTGGACCCTAATATGTGCATTGTGGGAATTTAATATTTTCTTCAATATAGTTTCCTAAGAAGATATAATTCTATTTATTTTTATATTTTAATAAAAATATTATATGATGTGTTTACACATATTTATTCATGTATTATTTCCTTTAAAGTCCTATTTAAAGTCAAGTGGTATGATCCCAAGTCAATTAAGTATTGTTTGTTGTAGTCTGAATTATTTCAGTGTGCATTCTCAATGAACAAACAGTCTCTGGGGCAGTATTTATGAATTCTAGAGTGTCAAGTGGATATTTTACCACTGCTATTTTTTTATAAAACTTTCTTTTCCTTAGTATGTTACATTAAGTAGTGCCTGTGATAACATGAATTTGAAGCATTTTGTGTTAATTTATTTTTAAAATGAAAAGAAATTCTTTTGTATTTGACAAAAAAAGGAACTTTAATTGCACCATAAAAGCTGGAATTTTTCATCACATTTAATTGAGTCATCTGATAATTATTACCTATGACTTGTTATTATTACATTTGAAGCAATTTTAGAAAAGATGTCAGATATGTGTGAAAGTATTATATTATTGAAGCCTCTATTGTTTTCAGTAAAAGTAAGATTTCTGTTTCAGTTCTAAGTACATGTTTAAGCTTCATTGGAGTTTAATAAATTATCCATAAACCCAGAATAAAAAAATAGAACTTTTAGAATTTTGTTGTTTTATTTCTTATTCTTCCCTATTTCTTTTTCTTTTTTCTCCATCATTGTCTTACTCACACTTATAACTTAATATATGTTAGTCTACTGTAATGGAAAACACACATAAAATTATAGAGAAATTATGAAAATATAATGCCAATCCAGCAATCAATCCACAGACACCCAAACTGATTGATTTAAATTTGTAAAAAGTTGTAAGAGATGTTGTAATATTTCACTTCCTGCTTTTCTATACTTATTATGCTGTGACCAGACCAAAGAGACTTATACGGATGAAAGAAAATGGAAACCATCATACAAGAGAGACTCACTTCAATATTTTTTTATAGTATTATACATTACTATGAAAATATAACAGGATGCAGAATATGGCTTTTGGTTTACTTTGGTGAAATTGGATTTAATCCTGATTTCTGTAAGAAATACTCAGATTTTTCTTGTGATAATTGCTGTAAAGCAATGGATTATAAGATATGAGATGTGACTGGCAATGTAAAAAATACCACAAGATTTGTTCAAGGACATACATAGTTTATCACAAGAAATGAGGAATAAAAAACATGTGGGTCCTTGATGAGATTTAGTATGAATATGCTGATTGACATTTTCTTGGGGAATAAGTATGGAAAAATTCAGTCATCGATATTAGGAAAGGGATCTATGTATGCAAGATACAATGCTAAAAGTCTTTTCAAAAGCT
>PVJD01012148.1:0-41583 GCA_004026545.1 Mormoops blainvillei
GATTATTTTCTGAATGTTATGGCCTATATTTTGAAACTTAGCCAGATACACTTTATTGAGATAGTTATATTATTTTAAAAACAGAATTATGAAATATATACAACTTCCACTTGCAAAAGGGTACCTCCAAACAAGTAGGTAATTTTTATTACAAACAGTACTGCTTTATCCAGACCAACTAAAACAAAATGAAACATATATTTGCAGTATTCACTTCTGTGAATTCAGAGACATTCATGAGAATCCTCAACTCTGTGGCTTATAAAATAAATAATACTGGTTTTTGATAAAAAATGCTTGTCTTAATGTTGATTTCTTATGGTCTGAGGCAGTATAAGGGAGTTCAATTACTCAACAATAAGCAACTATTATATTTCTGTTACGTAGGAGACATGGTGCTAATTCCTGATATAAATGTATTTAAGACCTGAACTAACTTTTAAAATTTCACAGTTTAATATGGGAATATGAAATTTTTTTGGCATATTTTATTGATTATGCTATTACAAGCATCCCATTTTTTTTCCCCTTTAGCCCCTCCACCCTGCACCACATCCCATCATCCCCACACCTCTTAGTTCATGTTTATGGGTTGTACATGTCAGTTCTTTGGCTTTTCAATTTCCTAAACTATTCTTAGCCTCCCCCATCTATTTTTTTTGTCACCATTTTCCTACCCTTACTTTCCTCAGCCCCACCCAACCCT
Organism: Mormoops blainvillei; assembly: GCA_004026545.1. NCBI lineage: Eukaryota > Metazoa > Chordata > Mammalia > Chiroptera > Mormoopidae > Mormoops > Mormoops blainvillei. Next base: position 707 of record PVJD01012148.1, read on the forward strand.
TCCTTTGATGCTCAATCCTTCCCCCATTTGGCTTTGTTGATGGGTCTTTTATGCATGTTCCTTTAATATAGGAATATAAATCTTAATATCACATCCTAATGTTACATAATATTTTAAGAGCATTGTCAGGAAGTATATAACTTTTCCTGAAGAAGTTGTGGAAAGGCTGACTACCAAGGAACATACAATCCGGAAAAAGAAGAAAAATGCTGAACAGGGATATAGAATGTGTCACTTCAAAATTCTTTAACCTATCCAAGGATATTTGCATTAACTCCCTGTCCACTGGGACCAATTTTTCTGGTAGCTAATCACATAATTTGATCTGTGCCAATAGATTAATTGATTAGGTACAACTTTACCCTGTGCCCTTTATAAGGTCTTTCTCAAAAACAGTTATCTTGACAGCAAGGAAAAACTTTAATAATGAGTCACTCAGGCTGTATTGTAGGCAAATTTCAGGGCATAGAGCCATGTACATACTAATATAGGACATCTATATGAAATAGTGTTTCCAAGAAGTGTAAGAGAACACTTTAAATCTTTTATCAAAAATAAATAAAGGAAATTCAAATTTTGCGAAGTCTCTCTAACCTGTGTTTTCATTCATAAACAAAGGGGTTATATTTTTGTTACAAAATACTGAAAAAAATCCTACCTAAAAAATGACATTATGGTGACCATAACATCAAGTAAGAGTTGTGGTTGTGATTCTTCTAACTGTAGAGCACTACAGAATATTAATACCACTAAATAGTAAAGAATACTGAACACCAAATAATACCAAAGGCTAATAAATTACTAACACAATTACTATTAAAATTATATCACTAATTATTCATACTAAATACTCATAATACTAAATAATGCTAAACCTAGTAAACATAGGCAACCCAGATTCATAACACTATATATAACCATTGTAATATGGTACAAATGGGTGGAAAAAGAGAAGAGATACCCAAAGCTGGAGGGAGGTAGCAAGAGATGCAGAGGGTCTTGGAGCAGGATTGCAAATAAAAAACAGCACATTAAATAAGCACACATTTTAATATTTTGCCTTGTGAAGTCACACACACATTTTAGTAATTGCCTTTAATGATTATTCATAAATGAATTATTAATTCTCTGGACTAAAAATATCATTGCATACTTGCTAAGAAAACATTCCTTCAAATGAAAAAATATATATGAAAGGGCTTAAACCTCTTATAGCACTACCCTTGTAAAGTTCTAGTGTTTGATCTTGTTATAATTAATATTTGGTTTGTTAGAGCATTTCCATATCACAGATTACAATACTCAAGTTCATAGTTGGATATAATATACACAGAAAAATATTGTCAATGAAGTATTTTGCAATAAGGTTATAATAAAATTTTATATGTACTAATGTATGACATTACATGGAAATCTCAGCAAATGTCAGCTAAAAAAAAAGATTTTTCTTTTCAACCTCTCTTAAGAATATTAATTGCTTGAAAATCTAGACTTTTATTAAGGTGTTCTGAATTATGAATATAAAAATCCCCCCAGTCTGTACAGAAAATACATTCTCAAATGACCAGAACAACTATTTCTTTTTCTGTTTCTACTTAGTAAAAAAATAAATTGAGTCATGCTTGAACATGTATATATTAATCAGCTGGTCAACATATTTAAAGGTTAACATTTTATGGTAATTTCCCATCAAAAAATCAAAACAATTACCAAATCCAGTTAGAAATATTTGCTGTGTATTTATTTTGTATAGTTTTTCCATTGTAAATGTACGTTTCTTATTAGTGATACTTTTTTTTTCTTTATCTTGTATGTTGATTCACTAAACTGTAGTGGTTTTCCTAATGAACTTCTTATGTGGAAGAAAATTAGATCCACCTTGATCATAGACTTACAAGGTAGAAAATATTTCTTGAGTAGTTAAGGAGAAGAAGTGTACAATTTTGTTAAATGATGAAGTCAAATACATTAACCTATTTGTGATTGTGCTATAAAATAGAACTGTCACAAGGTGAAATCTTAATTAACCCCCTAATGATCTTCCTTAAAGGTGGTGGTGTGGTGAGAATGAGTCAACACAGAAGAGGAAATTACAGAACAAATTCTTCTAAATTGTAGTTGGAATCCCATGGGTAAGCTAAGCCTTTCTTTTTCACTATAACAGGTTTTAGATCTCTCTTTCATTCTCCAGGATCACAGACTCTGAGAGCTGGGAGAACCCCCAAGAACACCTACCACAATTCTCATTGCTGAGACATCAGTAACCTCAAAAATTGTTAGACATGTGGTCAACTACTTTTCTAAGAACTTGTGGCAAGGTCACTAGCTGCTTGCAGTTTCAGGTAATTCTTTCATAAACTGTTAAATTATGTTGAGTGAGGTGCCAGTACAAACTCCTCTGTAATTTCTCCCCATCATAGAAAAAATGTAAAAATGTAGAACAGGAAAGATTTCCAAAATTATATTCCTAACAGATTTCTACTCTTTAGACACATGAATACATTTTTTTTTTATGTTCTACAACTTGTTATTTTCACTAAGTATACCTTGAAGGAAACCTCTCCTTTTTAATCAAAGAACTAGCTAATGTTGTTTGTATAACTGCATAACATTAAAATGCATAAGCATATTCTTACTTATTTAACCATTTATTTAGGGATAAAAATTTGATTATTTCCAAATTTTAACTGTAACCAACAGTATCTCATACATATATTTTTTACCCAGTGTGTTTTCTGTGGAATAAGTTCCTAGAAGTGAAATAACTGAGTAAAAAAAAAAATGTGTCCTTAAAAAAAATAGATATTGATACTCTCAGAAAATGTGTCAATTGCAATTTTCACTACATATGAGCTGGAATCTGAATCTTCACTCTGATTTTCTGAGTCATACTCTAACAATTTAAGATCATACTGTATGTGTTAAAAAATAATCCCATGCTTTGTTAAAAAAATTCTAATATTTGTAGTCATACTTTTACAATGAGACTTAATAGACTACTTTGATATAAATATTAAACATATTAAAATAATTCCATATTCTGTCAAAAAAACTTTCTAATTTTGCTAGTCATTTTTATTTATAATGAGGAATAAAGCCTTAGTAAGATATTTTGATATCAGCCTCTACTTCCCTCTTGTTGAACCAATACAAACTCTCTATAAAAATAAAATAAAAATATGACTAAATCATTAAGATCCAGTTTTATTGTTTAGGTTTGTGTTCAGTTTACTCTTTTCCTACCCTATCTATTCTTGACCAACACTTACATATCTTACTTCCAGAGTATGGTAATTTTTAAATTATGACAATTTTTGCTTATGTAGTTGCTGAAAACTAGGTATTCAAATAATGGATTTTAAATGACTAGGTGAAGATATTTCCTACCATGAACTAGGTGTAATTTAGGATTTGACTATGCATTATCTCTGTATTTCTGGTCCCCCACCCCTCACTGTATCTGTTTGATCCCTTTAGTGACAAGCGCTCTTTTCCACACCAAAGTGATGCTTTAGGGTAGTAGAAAATCCTTTTTCACATAGGAGAAACTTTGACTTTCACTACCCAGCAATTCTATGCCCTGCCACGTAGGTGCACCGAGAATCCTCTTTAGTAGGTTAATCGGGCTAACCATCCTCCATTCTGTAGATGACGTGTTTGCTTTTCACTTGAAATTAAAGAAGTTCAGCTATTTCCCTCTCATCTCTGAAGGACGTGACCTACGTTATATGAAAATATGAATGGCTAATTTCACTGCAAAAATATTTTAACCCCAAAATATGTCAGGTTGCCTAAATATTGTTTTGCACAAATGGTTTTCAAAGACCACATAATATGTTCATTATTTTTCCTAAGAAATATCCACTCTTCAAACAGAGGCATGTGTTGTCAAGTTTAATATACAAATGAAAAATAAATAAAACGTATTTAATATAAGGAGTATGCAGGTCACATCTCTTCCAAAGTGGACATATCTGCATTTCTTTGGTTGTTGGTTATTAATATTTCATTAATTTTCAAGTTATTGCAAATTCCTCTTGAGATATCATTAAAAAAATACCATCCAAAACTGTAAGATAATAGTCAAAGTAGACAAACTATAGAACCCATTTAATTACCTAGAAATTTTAGGAGTGCTGAGCTCTTGTTTTAATTTGAAGACCTGAATAATCCTGTGCTGTTATGATTACAAAGGGCTTCAGCTTCATCTGTTTTGTTGGTAATTTTAATTATTTCTCATTTGTTTCCCACTTCAGTGCATTTCTTTAGTTGCCCTTTTAAAATAATAATGAGTAAATTTTAAGGAAAATAAATGAGTACACATACTTCTGAAAAAAAAAACAAGAATCCTGTTTACTTGAGAATTTTACCACAGCACATAGTGCATTAAAAATCGATTATTTCAGTTAATAGATATTTTTCTCATCAATATGTTGTTTTTTGATAAATCTCAAAGTTGGTGTGCTCAGTGAAAGAAACCAGTCACAAAATCATGCACATGGTGATTGCATTTATATAAAGTTCAAGAGTAGTCAATATGTTTCTAGGAGGACAGAAATTATGTAGGGGGTGCTAAAGGGACAAGGATTGCCTGAAAAGAGGACGAGGGAAACTCCTGGAGGTAATGGAAATACTTTGCACCTACATATATCGGATTTATCTACACATGCAAAAATATTCTCTTACACTTAAGATATTGGTACACTTTTTCCCCTATAAAAGTTATAACTCAGTTTGTAAAATGTTTTTTCCCCCTATGGTGCCAATAACAAATATGGACTTTAAGTGTAAACAAATTCAGTAAACTTTATAAACATTTCCAATTTTCTGCTTTTATAGTTCCACTTCAAAACCTGTTTATTTTACATCTTACCATTGAAAAGCCTACCAAGGCAAAGGTTCATAATTGCTCTCCCTTAATTAGGAAAGCCCTGATTTTTATATTTGTTAACCTCTCTTTAGCTAAATGTAAGATCTTCCTTGTTTGCATAAAATCCAAATATCTTTTAAATAGTAAAAGTTTAAAGACACTTTCCACTAGTGGCAGTAATAAATTAAAATTTGCCACTCTCAGTCTAACCATGCCTCATTGTCCTGTAGGTTTTAACATATTTTTAAAAAGAGAAAGGAAATTATGATATAAAAATTGGAAAGGTAAATAATTATGTCAGTTGTAGATGATATCATAGAAAACAGTATCAATTAATAAAATTAATAAAATATATTTGATTTCACCATGGTGGTACAATTAACAAAATATGCATAAATTGAAAATTCATGTATTATATAAAAAATCCAATTTTTAAAAATGTCATTAATACTATGTGGAGATTCAAAGTTTTCAGGAAAAATAACACATTTTAGAGAAATAATGAATAATCTAATAAATGGAGCCAAGAAAATTAGTTTTCATTTACAAAAAAGTCCATATATTGTTGTATCATACAAGCTAACACAAGATAAATTTAAAATTTTAAATATTAAGAAAACAGTATTAAAAGAAAATATAGGACTACTCTATAATTTTTGAATTTAGAAAGAGCTTTAATGTATGCATGTAATAACAAGAGAATAAAATCACTGAGTATTTAAGTTTTACAAGTACTCCTTTTTAATTATTTATTTATTTTTTTACTTTTTGAGAGAGGGGAAGTGAGGGAGAAAGGGAGGGAGAGAAACATCAATGTGTGGTTGCCTCTCATACGCCCCCAACCAGTGATCTGGCCAGCAATCCAGGCATGTGTCCTGGCCGGGATTTGTACTGGTGACCCTTTCGTTCCCAGGCCCACACTCAATCCATTGAGCCACACCAGCCATAGCACAAGCACTCTTTTAAGTGCTTTTACATATTCTCTGTGTAAGCCCTAACCGTCTGTGAGAAAGGAACTACTGTATAGAGGAACAGAGAGATTAGATCATAGCCAATGCTGGAGCTGACACCTTAACCCAAGCCATGTGGTTCAAGAATTTGCAGTCATCCACATTTATTACCTTCAGAAAACCACACATGAAATGAATGACAAAAATGACTACTTAAAATCACTAATTTCTGTAGGGAAAAGAGACAGGATAAAAAGTTAAATTCCATCAAGAAAAAATATTTGCAACATTTTTGATAGGATATTAACCTTAAGGAGTTCTTATAATTTAATAAAAATGATGACAAAAGATACACTGTATCTTTTACATCATTCAGTTTTCAATAAAAGCATATAAGTAAACAAGAACCAACTAAAACCATGTTTAACTTAATAATCAAAATACTCCCAAGATTAAGTATATTAAGATATGTTATTTTTCATCTACTATATTGATAAATGTTCAAATGATTTATATTGCTATTTGGTTAGAATGTGGGAATATAGTCATTCTCCTATACTGTGTTAGAAGGACTAATTTATAAAAGTTTTTGAAAGTCAATATAAGATATGTACCCATGTTTAAAATCTGCATTAACCCTTTTGTGCTGAAACTGCCCTTTTAATAATTTAGCCTAATTAAATAAATAGAAAATGTAGTTGACAACTGAACTTTGTGGTAGTCATATTTATAAAAGTGAAAAAATAAGAAACTAGTTAGAGATTGGTTAATCAAATTACAGTGCATTTCCACATTTGAATATCATTCAATAATATAACAGGAGCATATAAACATATAATCCTAGAATGTGAAGATGTCTATCCATGGTAAACTAATAAGCAAAAATTTTTGTTATGCAGTGCAATGGATTAAAAGGTTCTATATATGTCACTATACATGCTTTATGTATACTTTATAAAGTCAGGAATACTTTATAAGAAAATTGTATCACTGATTGGCTCAGTGGGGTAGGATATTAGGGGATGAATATGTGAGTGGGAAGATTACAGAGAAGAGTTATATTCTTGCTTACTTATGACTATATTGTTTTATATTTACATAATTAGTTACACACATTACAAAAGACAGTTAAAATATCTTAATCTTGGGAAAAAAATCTAAAATCTTTGCATTCCATAATACTCTTTCTGCTGTCTCCCTGCCATTCATCACTCAGTACCTAAATCTGATTCTTAGGAAGGTCCTCACCAGAATTCTTTTATTTCTGGATCAAGACTTCATTCTCAACCCCAAGACAATACTTGTTTTCTTCTCTCCCTGAAATGTTCGTTTCTCTTTCCAAATTTACCTGTCAGTATTCTTTAATAGTAGGTACTTCTCAAAATGCTACTTATATCTTGGATCTTTCTGTGCTACATTTTCTCTTCTGTTTTTCCATTAAAAAAAATTAGAGAACTTACCACAAAGTGGTGTGTATCATATTATATAATCTGTATATGTCTATCTCCTCTAGGAACCCGTAGGCCGCTCAGTGCCAGTATATTCTATATTTTTTTATCCTTTTACCATGTCTAGCCCTCAAGTGTGTACACAGTAGATGCCCAAAAATGTTCACTGAATTGCTTAATTAGTTATATATTTAATTATATATAGATAACTTTAAATGTGTGGTGATTGCTGGAGTGGAGGGAGGTATAAGGAGGTTAAATGGGAATGGAAAAAATGCAATAAAAGTTAAATAAAAATATAAGAAAAAAAGAAAAAATGATAATGAATGTGACTGTTTTGTCAATTATTGAAACATCATTTATCTAGAGCAAGGTTTACTCTTATTTCTTTGAGAAAATGGATTTTAAAGCTACTCACATAAAAACAGGGGGTGCAACAATGCTATTAATATTTAAACAATTTTAAGATAAATTATGTCCCACAGAAGCACATTCAGTATTAACACAGTAGCATCATTATAATTATTAAAATTGTATTGTTAATCAAATTCTTGTCATGATAAGAAGGTTGAGAATCTGAAGTTCTTAATATTGTTCAAGTGTAGCCACCTGACACCAGGTAAGGGCTTATAATTGCTACACTCAGGTACAGGTCCTAACAACTGAAGAGACTGGAAGAAAAACTGAATCAACATTAAGCCAATCATTATACAATTTATCTTCATTTCACTTAGACCACATCTGTTACCTACTATCTTATCTCTGTGTTGGTTTCTAATACCTGCTGATCTCCCTCATCTGCAAAAAACACTCTCTTTAAAACTTGGAATTATTTGAAATATAATTTCCTTGTACCTTCTATACATTATGGAATATCAATATGTTGCAATCACTTAACAAGTGATAATTCAGCCAATTTACATAATTCTGTGGATGGGGAATTTATTCTTCAGTAAAGTCTCTAATTCAAATTTTCTATAGCATTAAATAGAGGAAATTAGTTTGAAATTAAAACTAAAATATACCTCCATATAATTTCTACCTATCGGCCTTAAACTCTGCCTCTGAAAGAGCAAAATGTAAACATGATTGTTTTTCAATATTAGACGGGTCTGTTTCAAGTTTCTCAGTTCCCTTTCACTCTATCTTTATATTAAGCATGTGTATCCAATAACTGAAACTCTGGATATCTGATTCCTGTAACCTTCTGATTCATCTCTTGTTTCCTTTCATCCTTCCTGTTCTAGCTTATGTCCACTATGTCCAAGACCCTAAGATGGTGTTGTTACCCCTACTTACCAATTTCCTTTATTTTATCTCTACTTTCAATATTGTAAAAGCTACCCTACACTCTGGAACTTTGCATGTTTTCTCTCTAAAATCTAGTACTCCCGCATACTTTTCTTAAAAACCTATAAAAGTGTGCCCTGAGAATATATTTCCTACTTTGACTCTGTCATCGTATGTGAATTTCCTAATTTTTGATCTTTTGTCTAATCTGTTTCTGAACCCTAAGTCTAGATTTTAAGCACAGAACCTTCTTTTAAAAAGGTCTCTTGCTCTGGGGGAATCCCCAGATAGTAATAATGTCTGTCTAACCAAAATTTTCTAAGTTTGACAATTTTCAACATACATAATATTCACAGGACTTAGCTATTCTACCTGTCCCACCTGCCTGTCCATAGCATGGAGTTTAATCACATCACATTCATAATTCATTGAGATAACAGGCCCTGTTCTTGATCTTATTTCGTCAACCCAGTCTTGCAACCAACAGCTAATATCTGCATATCTTAGAGTGAAGACTGTAATTTTCCAATTAGGTTAAGCTGAAAGAACACAAACATAACAGGATAGCTCACTTTTCTCTGCTATGTAAGGCAAACTCTAAGAAAAAAATGAAACAAAATTATAATAAAATTAGAATAATAATAATGCTATCCTATTAGTTGTTTTATCCTAAAAAAAAGTGCTATCCTATTTATTCTTTTATTCTGAGAAATAAAAATATTTTATTTCTAGAAACAAATAAGGAAAATATTAATTCTATTTAATATATATCAATTCAGATAATGGGTTGAATATATATTTTTTAAAAGGTATTTACTTCTCTTTAATTAATCTTTTAAACATGATGGCTGTATGTATAGCACTTTTATCAAAGAGATATTTAAAATTAAAACACTTTCAAAGGTAATGAGGCCTTAAACATCTCTTCAACTTCGATCTGGCTGAAACCTTCTGAGGAAGCTCTACCACAAATTATAATTTACTACAACAAATAAAAGAAAAATTAAACACATGTATTATACCAGAAGGAGGCCAAAAGGTTAACATCTTCTCTTCTAGGACTGAAAGAAAGTCAATAAATGAATCTCTGAAGCTTTTAACAGTAAAGCTGAATCTTTAGTGATAGTGAAGAAAATCTATTGTGAAATTGTACCTATTAGAGAAAACAGATGGGACAAAAAATAACAAAAGATTTCTAGAGAAAATAAAGAAATAACCATGATTTTTTTTAACATCCAAGTGAATTTCGTCATCTTCAGTCAACCTCACACAGAATACAAGATTGGTTCAAAATGATTCTTGGTGAAATAAATCTTTAGGGTTCATGTCAGTATTTCAATATTGAAGTTTATCTTTCAGTATTTTAGAGAAAGGTAAATTAGAGAACAAATCATGTACCAGTTAGAAGAACCAAATGATGGGTAAAATTAAATCCACTTAATAAAATTTATGTAAATTGCTTTTTTTTTTTTACTAGTTCAAACTATATTATAGAAGACAAACAGGTGAAAACTTGCTTCTAGTTTTATTGCAAAGGGCAACAAATTCTTTTTTTAGATTGGGTCTTGTTGGGTATTTGTGCCTCTTGGTCCTTCAGCCTAGAATCTACTAGCAGGTATCTGTGTATCTTCTCCTTTGTTGCCTCAGGTGCTAATTCAAATACACCTTTTTAATCACACTTTCTTTGTCTGGCCTACATAAAGTTGCAAATCCCACCCAACTAGTTCTTATCCTTTCCTTGGCATTTTTCTTAGCTTCGATATCTAACTTCCCACTAAAATGCTCCACAAAAGTAGGGTTATTATTATTATTTTTTACTTTTGTTTACTACTATATTCTCTCAATAAGAATAATGTACAGCATATGGGCAAAGACAATGGGGTTTATTGAATGTGGGAGGAGGGGTGGGGGCAGGGGAGAACAAGGGAGGGAAAATGGGGACAACTGTAATTGAAGAATAATAAAAAAAGACAATACAGTATTGGAATAAATATAGATATATAGATTTAAAAACAGAAAACCCTCAATAGGCATTTGTTAAAGTAAAACTGAATGAGGAAGAAAACCTAGAAAATGCCCATATGGTAAGCCTACAATTTTAGGTAGAAATTCAAAAAAGTTCAGGAAAAAAAACATAAACTCATTGATTTTTTTTTTTAAAGAGGCTAAAAGAAACGTGGAAGCCTGAGAAAAACTGAAGTCATACAAATAGAAAAAAAAAAAAAGGGAATCTTACAAGTTTAACATGTTGTTTTGGGGATGGCCCTGCTGTAAATAAATTTTAACCCATATTCCTTTCTTAATCTCATATCAGCTACTCAGTCAGACTATCTCATTACTTTTATGGGCTCAACATGCTACCAGCACCTGCACTTAAGTCTGCCCCAACTCTGCACACTGAAGGCTGTGAAACTGTCACTCATTTATAACAGATATACTTGAAAAGGAGATGCATCATGGGTGTTCAGGCACAGTGGCTGAAGAATTTCATTTGTTCCATACTATATCCAATTTCATTACCATCGTTGGGCAACTTTAAACTCTAACTTTTTGGCTTTGATTCTTTAACTTATCTTTGGACATAGATTTTGGTTTCAAAATGTCAATATTCCTTAATAGGTTCTGACATAATATAATCCAACTTGCATCATTTTCTTCTTCCTTGTAATAGGAATACTCCCCTAGGTCAAGATCTGTGTACCAGTTAGAACTCTACTGCAATGTCAATCAAGAGATAATGTACAGCATCCTGGTTTAGGATTAGTGAACATTATAATTGGCAGATGACAGGGGACTCACAGACACATCCACATATAGGTGGAAAATGGGAAGCAAGCAAGCAGTTTTACTGAATGATTCCATTTAATCCTAGATAACCTCACCAAGTGGCTGGATTATGCATGTATGGGAATCAAGATTCCATTGTCTTAACGTACTCTATGCTGTTCAGAACCTATATCTCTCAAATTCCATACTTATTATTTCATTCATCTAATAAAAAATGTAGTAGGGCCCTGGCTGGTGTGACTCAATTGGTTGAGGTATTATCCCATAAACGGAAAGGTCACAGGTTTGATTCTTGGTCAAAGCATATACCTAGGTTGAGTGTCTTGTCCCCAGTCTGGATATGTGCAAAAAGCAACCAATTGATGTTTCTCGCTCACATTGAAGTTTCCCTCTCTCTCTCTCTCCCTCCTTCCTCTCTCTCTAGAATCAATAAGCATGTCCATAGGTGAAGGTAGAAAAAAAGTAGTAGGATTCTAATTACTTCAAAAAAGAAAAAAACTGTGTCATTCATAGTCTTCTTTAATATGATTCTAACTCACCTGTCTAACTATTTTTCCTAATATTACTTTGTAAACAATCTACCTAATCATGTCTCTTCAAATGCCTATGGTTTTTTCCCCTAAACTGTTCACAATTTTATATTTAATGAATTTCTCATATACTTCCAAAGTTTTTCTACATCAGAGTCTATTAATTATCACACAAATTTGTTGATCCAGCAAAGGTGTTCTGTTTTGTTCACTGATATATCCCAAACACTTGGAATATTGCTCTATAAGTGATTTTCAAATATTCAATAGTTTATATTTCCAAAATGACCCTCCATGTGTCTGTTTTAGATTAGGTTCTCATTAACACTTTCCAGGGAAATTATGTCTTCTAAATGAATGCATTCTGAATATTTCCCCAGGTCAATGAATCTTCTCCTTAGAAATGTCTTCTAAAACAAAAATATGATCAGATAGTTTTTCTCTTAGATATTAGGACATTTCTAAAAAACTTTGTTTTATAGTCTTACATAAGTCTACTTTATTTATTTTACTTCTATTCCACATTCAGAGTGCTTTTCTTTGGGCTACTCTACTGAAGAGATTTTTTAAAATATTTATAAGTACAGAACACAGACTAATGAGTTTTTATAAGAAATGATGGAAGCTCAAGGTTAGTGAAAACGTAGTAAAAGATGGGAAAAAAATACATAAAGCCCTCTCAAACAATAAGTTTCAAATTTTTTTAAACTTACCGTCATTGTGGAAAATGTTACATTGCCTCTTGTTTATATTTACATAAACATGTACATATATATACAACACTATATATTTCACAAGAAAGTATATATGTAAATTTATATGTGCATTTATTAGTGAAGTAGAATATTTGTTATTACTAAACGTAGTCCATGGTATTTTTCTTTTTATTCAATTATGTTCTGTTTATGCAGGTATAATTCACTAAATTAATTTCACAAACCACAGCTGAGCTGTGATGCACACTTTGAAGAAAAACAATTCTGCTAAAGGAGTTTGAATCTCTTGCATGGCTGAATTATAGCCCAGGTTACAGATAGCATTATTCAGTGAAACTGAGTTGCTGTTGGTGATTCTGCAAGTCATAGAAAATTGGATTGGTAATACTGAGTGAGTAAATGCTACTTCAATTTTCAAAAAAGAATTGGGGAAAGTCATATTTCGTAAACTACATCACTGGTAATAGTCTAAGATGGATAATTTAAGGAAGCATTTGTGAACACAGAGAAAAAGTATTTGTAATCCCTAGCACCCCACATAATTTCTGAAAAAATTAATCAGCATAAACCCAGCTACCTAGTTGCTAAGCTAGTATATTAAAGATAAGTAGTTTAATTTTCAAAGGCATAATGTAACAAAGGGCCCTTTCATTCCTATGACAGAGATAACATGGTATGGTCGCTATCCCTGTCTCCTTCTTCTACCAGATGAACAGCTAGACTACAATTCCTATCCTCCTTTGAGGTTATTTGGGATCATGTGAGTATGTTCTTGCCAACTGAAAGTGGGCTGGAAGTGATATACAGTGCTCTCTGATGGACTCCTCTTCTGTGCAACCCAGTCCCCTTTTTAAATCCTCTTACCAGTTTATGATAACACTTTACTATCTTGTTCCCCTCATACATACTAGTCATTCATTTAGCTTTCTTTAATGTTCCTAACTCACGTTGTCACTGTTGGTGTGCCCAACGTAAGTCATCGCATTCCTTCTTTTCTCTGCGTAAACTCCCTTACCTGATGATGTTTTCATCAAGTTTCATGCCTTTAACTACCAATTACACACAGATGACTGACAAAATACATGTATATCCCAGACCTTACACTTGAGCATTAGACCTATATATCCAATTGTTTCAAGAGTAATTTTGTCTAATAAGAATCTCAGATTTAACAAGCTCAGAAATAAACTCCTGACTCTCCTCTCCAAACCCAAGCTCCACCAATCTTCTATATTTGGTAATTGATAAATTGATTCTTCCAGATATAAGCAAAAACACTCAGAATCATTCATGAGTACTGCCTTCCATACTCCATGCATAGTCCATCAATAAATCCTTTCCCTTTGAAATGTAGCCCAAACCCTACAATATTCGTTAGTATTTCCATGTTTATCATCCTTGTCCAAGTTGTCCTCATCTCTCATCCCTTATTCTTTAGTAAGTTTTTAACTGCTTTCCTTAATTATACCTTTTTTTAAACTAAAGTCCATCATCCACACAGAAGCCTGGGTGGTCTATTTTTAAAATTATAATCTTAAGAAAATTGGTAAAATAAAAATATCCAGAATCATCCTTGTACAATGACAATTAGGTTATATCATTTTTCTGAACTTTATATATATGTCACTTGATCAACTTTTGAAATTGTGAAAAAAAATATTTAACATGCTGTGCTACATGAAGTCAAAAGAAATATGAATAGATTTACTTTTTAGAATAATTTTGAAAAGCCATTTTCAACATAAATCAACATGCCAGTTGTATTCATTCTTTAAATTTATATTGCCATCATATTTTCCAATCCTACATTTTAGCCTTGTTGACAAAATGGACAAAATTAATTTACTTAGCCAAATCTACCAACTTGCTAAAATACTACTTGGGGGATTTATCATTAATTTGAATAGTTATCATTCTTCAGCAATATGTAATTATATTCTGTAAATTATAATATACATATATATCTACAAAATATACATGATGTTATACAAATATTAAGTTTGAAGCTTTTGGTTATTATGGCAAATATAAGTATGCTTGCATTAATAAAATAAAAGATAATTCTAAAGGAAAAAATGACATAAGCACACACACTAAATAGTATGCCTTATTTTACTGTAATCTTACATACACACACATAACTGTTTTACTCAAAGATGGACATAATTTTAGGAAAGCATGTGCATATTTGCCTCATGTTAAAAATCTCAAAAAATGAATTATTCCTCACTGCTTCTAGAAGTTTAGAGATATTTAGCTAAGTAGGAATATAAATAAGTTAAGCAATAGCATTTTACCTTTATCATGCTGCATAGGAAGGGCTATTTTCATGGGGTATAATATCACAAAGCATAGTTTGTTTTAAATCTCAAATTAAAATCCTCCTCACAAATTGAAAAATCAAGAACGTGGACTCAGATCTTCACACCTTGGCTCCTGTACACACTTTCGCCCGACGCCCGCTCTTCTGAGTCGGACCCAGGGCACTTCTTTCCTGGCCTCTGCTTCGGCCGGAAGGTTATCGATGCTAAGGACCCGTTTTTACTTGTCTGACCCAACCCTGTTTCTTACAAATTCTTTTTACCTATGAGTTTTCTTGTCTAATATGAGTAGTCGACTTTAAAATAGAGAGGTATAGTAACACCTTTCAATAACAGTAGCTTTCAAAAGGGTAACAATAACTCTGTAAACTTTATATCTATTTTCCTTAAACTAAATCATTTCTCTTATTTTTAATATAAAGATGATAGGCTGCATCTTTCCCAAATCTTCTGGGTGAAAATTTTTAATCTATAGTCATTTAATCATTTTGATGAAAAACACTATATAAAGAGGATGCCTAATGACTGGATTAAACATGCTATTTCATTGGCATCTCCTTTAGACTTAGCTTGTGCCTTTAGCATGGAAGACTTAGGAAATTACCTGGAGTTCACTGCCACAAATGATATTATGGAGGCATAATAGATTCTCTTCAAGTGCTTATACATTATAAATGTACATCATAAATGTATCTGACAAAAGTGATTTGTAAAAGTGTTTCTAAAACTATTTATCTTGCATCTGTTCAAAAAGCATTTTCTGCACTTCAATTAGAATTATACAAATTTGCTAACCTTTTAGGACATAGTGACTTAAAACCCATTAAATGTTTTTTAAAAATGTGCTACTTGACTCCTTTGTGATTCTAAGAGCAAACAGCTATCTAACATTTTCAGGGTCATTAAAAATGATAAGGAAAGAAAATCATTAACTAATTTGTATTTCTCTTCTAATGGGAATAGAATTAGTAATTACTTTTTCTGCGGTACACCCTGTAGTTAGTCACTTGTGTCTAAATCACATGCTTATCGTTCAAGGTATGGGACCTACTGACCTTTAATTACAAAAGCTCACAGTTGTCCTTATAGACGAGTATAACACAAGTGAAATAGAATCTTCAAGCTTATTCATATAATTTACTATTTTCAAATTTCCCTTTCTTATAATGCATTTACTTTTTTACTTTTATAGATTTTAATCATTTGGCCAATACCTTACATATTGTAACACTCAATAAATATTTACTAAATCAATGTTGAATTAACTGAGCATTAAAAAAAGATGAGAATCAAGGCAAAAGATTGTACACTCAAGATACTCATTCAAATACATAATAGTCTTGGAAGTTATAATGATCAGCCATTACTACTGGAAGTTTTACTTATTTCATAGGGTAACTTTTAAGTACACAGAGCATTAAATCCTTTTGCATTTCACCTGATCTCCTTGCTAAATTGACTATAGAATCTATAATTTGAAATATTGAAGCCACTTTCTCTTTATCCACCTCTCTCTTTGATAGCATTAGTGAGCTAATGGTTATATTTATTTTATTTCTGTTTTTTATATTTTAAATTCATATATTAAAATCACATTTTTAAATTCAAACTGCATCCATCAGTAACATTATATGTGACACTTATTGTATATATTAAAATAAAAATTTAAGTGAGGAACAAGTTACTAGAATGTTGCTCTTAAATAAATCTATTAAACAAACCACAAAGCAGTTTATAGAATTTTTAAAATGATATACCCTTGCTCACAATATTGTGTTTTACAGTATTTAAATTTGATTTAAAAACTGTACCTCCACTGATATGAGTTGTTGTAATTTAAATGTGTTAGAATACATTTTTAATAGGGTCTTAGGACAAAACCCTAGTTAACCTATAGTATTCTGTTAATGGAAAAAGGCCATATTTCTGGTAACTTGAGTTTACCACAAATTGCTATTTATTTTTCTTAATTATAGATTGTTATACTTCTAAGAATAATAATATAATAAAATGAAAGTGGTTGTTGTCAAGTCTAATATCTTTGTCTTAATGGGCAATCCATCAAAAGTTACATTATTGGTAAAAAAAAAAATTACTCTCTAGAATGAGACAAAGAGAAATGTGAACTTAACCAAATGTATGAACTTATATTGTTAATCTCAAGTAAGTTTCATGGGTGCCCCTGCTTCAAACAGTATGATTTCAATATTGAGTACCTCCCTTTCAATCAGCAGACAAGGTGTCCTACACCTACTCTCACAGAAGAGGCTGCTCTGCACACACTAACCTGAGGCCTCAGATTTCCAGCCCAGGCAGCGTTCCAAGTCCGTACACCCAGAAACTTCCTGAACTATAAACTGATCCCTAAACACAAAGCGTGTTTAAGAAGGAGAACTTCAAAACAGTTAGTGGCTCTTACATGCTCTATTAGAAATTCTCCTCATGCTAACTGGGATTTCAAGCACAGCAACACAGAGAAAGCAGTTGTTCCCACATCTTAAAATAGCACAGATTGAACATTTAACCTTTCTGCTGCTCAGTCAGGGTCTAATATTATTTTATGTTAAACACACACACACACACACACACACACACAATTTCCATTTTGTATTTCTCATAATGGAATAGAACATATGGAAGTAAATCTCATTGATTTTTCAAAGTTGAAAGTAAAGGGGGAAAAAAGGTATTTGCAAGGATTTTAAAAAATGATGCCAAACTCAAATTTTCTATTAAAATGTTGGCCCTTCCAAGTAACTCTATTTTCTGTAATTACCCTTTAAGTGGAGGATTCGGTGGCTCCTTAGATTATTTGTAAGGAGGGTAATTACATTTTCTAACCCAGGTGCTATATTTAGCACCTTACTGAGGCTTTATAGGGGCATGAACGCTTAGGGCACTTAGAGGAACTGTGTCTGGCCAAGATTTGTCACATGTTCATTATTTATAGGTAACCTAGTTTATTTACTAGATACTGTCAATGCCTCTACCTAGCAACATAAATGCCCATTGCTAAAGTTTAATCAGCAGGATTGCCCTAAATGTAGTGCTACTTTCTCTTGTATTTTACTAAGGAATATTTACAGGCCTGTTGCCTCCTCCATATCAAAGTTATATATTAAGAAGCAAGAATATCTCCCAAGTCAACATCTCAAATCTGAATTGGAATGGCTAAACAATAAATATTCAGGTCTTTATGTTTCATGTGATCATATTTAACCTTTTCATTGTAAATGACACCAGAAAACAATTGAGTATTAAAAATCAATTAAATGGCTCTTTGGTTTTATAGATACACACTATAAATTTTTTTTAAATTTTTAAATACATATGGATTTCTTTCCTTATTTTTCTTTCATTAGGTCCAGCAAATGGGTGGTGATGTGGGTGACAGAAGAGCTGCTCCAACAGAGAAGAAGGGTTACAGCCTTGATGACAAAACCCAGAGTATCTGCCTTAGTTCTTCTTTTCCTGCCCCTGTGACCTTGGGTAAGTCACTTAGCTACTCAGAAACTCATTTTCTTCACCGCTAATGGTTTTTGCTCTCTCTTTTAATAGAGATGAAGACAGCAAATGGGAATTTTTCTGTGACAGAGAAAAGACTGTCTGGTAATAGACACATCAGATCCCTTCTGGGAGTGTGACAGGTACATGGTGTTACTCTGTGGGCAGGCGCTGATCCTGGCAGGAATAGCGAGTGACCTGCTGTTGGAGCCCATGGTGGCAATCAGAAGGAGTGCTCCAAATGTCCTTCTGAAAGCATTACCCACCGGGGGTAATATCTCATGCAATGACTGCTGAGTGATAGCTCTGCCATAGCTGTGTTCTTCGCTGTGGCCTCCTCCCCATTTACACAGTGTCTGTGCCATTTGAAGATGCCATCTGTGGTGTTTTCCAACATCATCATCCCAGAGGCTGAAGGTCCTGCACATAACTGGAATAATTATTACTATGAGCACATCTGGCACTTTTGGATTGTTAGAGAAGACTGACAGATTCCCCAGTCTAATAACATTTTTCTACATTTTATCATTGTTGATATTAAAACTCTCACTCTCAGATGATGTTGGTACTTGCGAAGTTGGATAAAGGATGCTGTGTCTACAGGTGTAATTTGAAAAGGCAAAAAGGATGAAAAATTTTGCTTTTATGTAATCATGATAGTAAGGGTACTTTAATTTGTAATGCTTTCCCTCTTTATAGAAATGCAACCCTTCAGTCATGGATGTATAAGTACAGATTATTGTGTAGCTCTGTTAGAAATATGTCCCACATTTGTTTGATTTTTTTTATCATGACTTTTGTTAGCTTTTTGGATTTACAAAATAGATTTTTTTTAGCTATAAGGCTTCATAACCTTCCCAGTTCATATATATGCAACTCCCTTGTTCCTCTCCAGTTTTTTTTTTTAACTCATTTGAATGATTGGTTTAAACCTGTGATCTCCTCATGGGATGACATATGCTTTTTTGAGGGTAGAGACTATTTTTCATTCATCTGTGGGACCCCCCAGTGACTTTTCCTGTGCCTTACAAAAGATAGTCAATGGAATTTTCATTAAATCATAACTAAGTAGAAATTGTTTGTAATGAAGAAGTCTAATGGCATTTTAAGAAAATTTTTCTAACACTAAACATTTAAACAAATAAAACAACAAATAATGCTACTATATGTAACATGTTATGGTGGGAGATTTTTGGCCCTATTTTACACCAGATAATATTGCACAGAATATTTATAGACACCTAAGAGCTGACATATAATAAAGTGACTAGAAAAATAATTTAAATATAATCCTATTTAAAATTAAACCATTAGTATATATATATATATATATATGTGTGTGTGTGTGTGTGTGTGTGTATATGATAAAATAGCTATTCAAAACAAATACATTTTCTAGAGTTTGATTTCTCCTTTAGCTCTTTGTTTCAGCAAATATTTTTTGAATACCTGTTGCAAATAAAATGCTGCAAAGCAGATTTATTGAACTAATAAAGTCTCAAAGTTGAATAATTTTCCTCCTATGTATTATTAGATTATTATGGGCTATTAAAATCATAGATTACTGAGTCAGATATTTTAATCAATGGTTTTACAACAACTTGAAAAAGAGCAACAAGAACTCTTAAATTCAGAAAGTTTAATTGATTTTAAACTTTGTTTTAAACCAATTATTTATATTATTTAAAATATACCTTAAGTACTGTTTTTTAAACTACTGTTAGAAAACTAAAAGACCCCATTCAGTGAAACTATCTCTAAAACCTCAGTCTACATACTGTATTTCATTGAAATGTATTAAACATTCTATTGAACTTCCTTCGAGAATGTTTCATATATAACGCTGATATTACATTTTCCTTCTCTACTGTTTCACCACTTATTGCAATAACTTAGTTTCCCTCCAAATCCCTCAGTTTCCCTTTCCTTCATTCTAATCAGTGAGATCTTGAGAGTAACATAAATGTTGCCACTCACAGTTCCAAAAGTATTGTTTGAATATGCTCTCAATAATTAATAATCATGTGAGCAGTTTAAAATAAGCTTTGTATTTGCAACTTATTTTACAATAGTTAAATTCACATCATTTTGAATGAATGTACATCTTAATGTCCCATAATGGTGAACCAAATAAAATGAGCTTGACTTAATCCCTGAAAAGTGATCTTGAAGTTTATATATAAATATAAATATATATATAAATGTAAAAATCCAAATAAACAGTTGAAATGAGAATCTCACTTTGTGAGAAATACCAATTAATTGGAGTCAAATACATAAAATTTAAAATTCTGTATCGTCCATTAATGTGTGGAAATGCAGTTGCTTTTCTAAACATCTTTCATATACTTGAATACACAATTTAAATTTCATACATGGTTTCTATTGAAATGGGTCATCAATAGTTATATAGGTGACTATTTTTTTCACCAGAAAAATTCAGCAAAGAACCATAATATTTAATTCCTTTGTTTAATTTTTCTCCCAGATGATATGCATGAAAAAAGGTTCATGTTAAATGCTTATCTTTTGGTCTGCAACATTGATTGCACAAAACAAAAAAAGAAAGGAAAAGGAAATGTCACTTATACTTAAAACTCATCTTCTCGGTTGTGAGATGAATAACTGAGTTTAACAACAAAAGAAATACAACTGCTAATATATGCTAGAGACTCGTTCTTATATTTTTTCATGGTATCAAATAGATTTTAAATTACTAAAGCTCAAAACTAGTTGAAGAAGAAAATGACAACACATCAAATTATTAACTAAATATAGTGTCATAGATAGAATCTTCTGAAAAGAATGTTGGCTGTTTAAAAATAAAGGAACATTAGGGTCAGCCATTAATGCCAAAGGCAAGCAAGTACCGTTCCAAGTACCCCAGATAATATGCACTAATAGTAGGTTTTCGCTGGATTCAAGCTGCTGCAGGTGCATGATTAGCAGCTGCAGAGGCAACATACGTATGCGGGCACACACACACACAGGCATTCACAAGTAGACATGCACACAGGGCACAATATAAACTGGCTCTCTCGAAATGTAGAGCCAAGAAAACTGTAAACAGAGAAACCTCAAAAAGTAACGAGCTCCTCTAAATGTGTAAACACTAGCTCTCCATCTCCCTGTGATTGTTTACCTTGCAATAGTCCAAGATTTTAAAGCATACAATGGACACAGAGTTAGGAGAAAATTCTAGGAGAAAATTCTTTCTCTGAATTATTTACTTGCTGGTGGACTCAGAGCAATTTATTTAATTTTTCTTTACCTCAGCTTTTTCATTCTATAAAATATTTCAACAGTTGGATTTATAGCAAGGTCTCATTACTAGGATTACATATAGGCATAGTATCTGCACATAGTAGTACAGTGCCTGGTTTATAGTGACAAATAATTTTTAATTATTACTTATTATTATTATTATTATTCTACAGTCAATTCATAGTTTGGGTGAAGTAAAAAACAGAATTATAATCTATTTTATGATCAGGCTATCTTACTTGAATTCATGAAAGCATACTTTTTGACTAATTTTGCAGATATTCAACATATGTGTTTTACTAGAGTTTTAAATAACACTAAATTGAGTGGCTATTTATTAGTAAAAATAAAGTAGCTTCCAATCTTACTTTGTCTATGTGAGAATGAAAAATACTTGGTAGTCACTGATAAACTGAAAACCATTACACTCCTTCACAAATAAACAGTTAATATTTATGAAAACATGTACTATTATAGGTTAGACAGGAAAAAAGTAGACAAATATTTTGGTTTCCTGTTTTTTTTGTTTTACTATCAGAAGTAAACAAATGTATTCTCATAAATGTTGCAATGATCACCAATTTAAGCAAGTACCTTGCTTTAATTGAAAGAATGTCCAAATTATGTTAAACTTTAAGATATGTTGTAGTTTGTATTAGTTTCTTATTGCTCCTGTAATAATTTACCACAAACTCAGTTGCTTAAAACAACACATATTTATTATATTACATTTCTGGAGGTCACTAGTCTGAAATAGATATTTCTGGGCTAAAATCAAGAAGTCAGCAGGATTATATTTCTTCTCAGGGTTCTAGAGAAGAATCGTTTACTTGCATGTTTTAGCTTCTAGAGGCTGTCTGCCTTCCTTGGTTCACGGCCCATTTGGACATGTTTGAAGCCAGCACAATGAACCAAGTGTTTCCCATCCCGTCATTCCAGCCCCACTCTGTCCCCCTTCCACTTATAAGGATCTTTGTGATGGCACTGGGCTCACGCAGGTAATCCAGCATAATCTCACTATTTTAAGGAAAACTGGTTCCAGAAATTCAGACGTGTGCATTTTTGAGAGGCCATTATTCTGCCTCTGACTTACTTCTCTTCTGATAATTTTGGAGCAACTACTATTTTCAGTGCACTTTAATATTTGAATGTGTCTTAAATACTTTATGAAAGAGTGATCACCCTAGAGAAAGGGGGATGGGAGAGGTAGGAGAAGGTAAAGGAGGCCTAAAAACTGATGGAAGGAAATTTGACTTGAGGTGGTAAACACACAATACAATGAACAGATGGTATATTATGGAATTGTATCCCTGAAATCTATACAATTACATTAACCAATGCCACCCCAATAAATTCAATAAAAATTAAAAGTGTAATCAAACAAAAAGTAAAAGACAGTGATTCACACACACGCACACCTACACACACATATTTACTATTGTATATTCAATGGTCAGGATCAGCCTGATCTGAAAGGCCTCTCTGAAAAAGTGGCATTTGAACAGCAATTTATAAGGTGCAAAAAATTCAAACTAGATTGGCAGAAAATTTTCAGGCAAAGAGGACAGGAACTTTAAAGGTTCTGAAGAGGAAAGGTATTTGGTGTGTTTGAAGAATAGCTAGGAGGCAAGACAGTCTAACAAGAATAGAGGGGGACAGGGGCAGTTTGAATTACGAGGAAGAAAAGAGCTAGCGATACACAGAACATCTTTCTTATTAAATAGGAGTAAGGTATATTTGAGCAGAAGAGTCTCCCAACTGGAAAACAGCACTATGGTTGTCATGTGCATAGACTGTTGCAAGATAAAGTTGAAAGCTGGAAGGCCTTTTGGGAGGCTTTTCTAACAATCCAGGTGAAATATAACAGTGTCTTGAACCAAGGTGAAAGAATAGGAGGTGAAAAAACATGTAGTATTTGGATATATTTAGAATGAAGGGGTGACAAAATTTAGTGGTAAACAGAAGGTAAAGTCAGAAAAAAAGGAAAAGGATCCCATACAACCCCAAGATTTCGATCCTGAGCCACTGGAAGAACATGTGTACAGCTAATTTACAGAATTGGGACAAACTATAGGGGAAGGATGTTTAGAAGTAAAAATCGAGAACTCCATTTTGGACACGTTAAGCTTATAAATACCAATGGGATGTTGTCAGATGCTAATAGTAATCCATCAATATTCACTCTTGCCTCATTAATAACAGATCTCTTGACCCGCAGCTGGGCACATTCTTTAGTCTCTCTTAAAGTTTGGTGTGGTTCTGTGACTTTAAACGGCCACTGGAGTATAAGAGAAAGTGATGTGTGCCAGCTCTGGTTTGTGCCTTTAAAAGAATTTTATGTGTGTTCCCCTGACCCTTTTTTCCATTCTTGCTACTAAATGTTGGAAAATCACTGAGTTGTCCTACCAACTTTGATCATCTACGTGAGAGAGATGAACTGATGTATTGCTTAAGTCAATATATTTTGGGGTCTCTTTTACATCAGCTTAGCTAGTGCCTAATTGAATATAACATCTAAGCAAATATATTGACTAGGCAGCTGGTTCCTGTACTACATGACTCTATGTTCATGGAATAGTTCAAGGATAGAGAAATGCAAGTGAGTGTCTTTTGCCTCGAGGTGGTACTTGAAGTCTGGTATGGTGATTGGATGAACTGCCCATGTCCAGGATTTTCTTTAGACAAAAATTAATTTTCTCCACATTCATGGGCCTACTCCAGTGTGGGTTTTGCCTTGATTTTTTCCTTTGATTTTCACTCCACAGACTCATAGTGCTAGCCAGGACACTGGAAGATAGACATCCATCAAGCCCAGAGTAGGAAAGTAACCTGTTGCCTTGGAAAAAGAGCACTTCATCTTATTATTCATTATTTTTACTATACAGATAGCAGACCTTTTTTTAAAGTTTCTACTTGGATATTTAAGATTATGTTCTTAGTGCTAAATAATGTGGGTTTCTCCCTACCTGAGATCATGTCCTGAAGAAGCCAGAGGGTGTAGATGTTCTGTTTGATCAAGCAATAGGTACTTTTAAATATTAAATCTACGTGACTTAGTTAAAGTTTTATCTTTCTAAAACACATCAAACCCCACAGCTGTCCATGGCGTTCCTCATCATTCTGATTCACACGTGAATACCATTGAATTGTCACTTGTAGGAATGTAAGTTTGGGAGTTCAAGCTAAAAAATCATTCTTCTTAAAGGACTGAACACTTATGCAAAAGTAATACAACATGTTTTATCTTGCAAATCCATGTACTTTGTACACATCAGCCACTGAAACTTTGTAACAAAACATCATAGCCTAAATCCATATATCTCTCCTTCTCTCTAACAGCAATTTTACTGAATCACTAGAAAAGCATATTCAGGTATCTCCTTCACATATGTGACATATTGTTTTATAAGACAGCACAAGACAGGGAAGAGATTAGACCTTAATCAGACTGGGAGCCAGGACTTGAGCTCTGAAAGTCTCAATGAACCATGAAAAGTTAAGGATAGCTTAGGTGTTGATGACCATAGACATAAATGTTTCAGAATATCACAGTTATAGCAACACTTTTGTCTTTGAATTTATGTTACACAATTAGCTAAATTTTTTCTGACATGGATGTATCTTTCAAAAACTTTACTATAAGTTAGGATTGCAGACAGAACATAACATTGGTTCCTTTTTCTTTTATAGTATCTGGAAATAAGAACCATTAATAAATTTTCTGATTATGATACTTGTGATTTTAAATCTATTGAGGAATTTTGGCTCACATAATTGTACTTAATAAAGTCCTTCAATAATCCACTATGGGAAAAATCTATATAACTAAATAAAATCACAGACACAACTGATTCTATATCAATGTGTGTACAACAACTGTATATGAATAAGTTTAATTGGGCCATGAATCTGAACACCAGCCGAATCAGGTTGCTCCCAGATTCAGCTAGCATTTTATGAAACCTATTATTCTTATCTGACATTACTACAGTATAACAGACCCTAGTGACATTTGATTACACTCCGTTTTATTATTGCTTTGTAGCAAATTGTTCTCACCAATAAGTGATAAAAATACAGAGGCAATTGTAATGCACCGTGAAGACATCTATTACCCATTTTGTGTGGTGTGTCCAGTAGTACATGAACAGCATGCACCAAGCCTCTTTATTTATTCCATCTTGAAATGGTGTATTACAGGTAGAGAATTCACAATTTTAAAAGCTAGATAAAAGCACATTTCTAAATCAATAAAAAGAAAGGTTGCATAGGTTTTAACTAGGTTATCTGTAGCTCAAATACTGACCAAATATAAAATATTAACTTCAAATATAAGTTTATATCCATGTAACTTATTAGAACATTGTAAGCAAATAAGCAATTTCCTGAATGCTTATATTTCTTGTGCATATTTGTTACAATAGCATTCAATGTATTTATAGTGGAAGAATATTTTCTGCGATAAATATCTACCAGTTATTTGAAAACCATACATTTTTTCACTACACATTTTGACAAATATCTCCTGGCAGTAAGGAAGTGCAAGAGTGTAGATTTGATTTATGTGTTCAATTCCTTTAATATCTATATTTTTCCATGATTGTCAGGTTATATTATCTATATCCATATATGTCTGTGTGTGTCCGTGTGTCTCTCTGTGGGCATTAGTTTCCCATTTAAATACTAGAGGTGAAGACAAGCTAACCAATATAAACTATCAAGAAAGTGTTAATTAAGCTCAATTTCCTTTCCAAGATCTGAACAATTTTTTTGTATGAATTAACTTAAATAAATGTACATGGTCATATCTTATAGATGATTGGCTTGTAGTTTCATTCTGATTTTCCATATTTATTACAGTTTTACTCCTTTGTCATGTCACAATACATCATATTGATTTTTATTATTCTGTTTAAGCTCATATCTCATTGTCCAGATGGTAACAGCATTGGACCTGCATAACTAAAATGCATTTATAATTATTTCATAAGGGAAGAATAGGCCTACATTATCACATCACTTACACTTCTAAAAGAAAATTCTTTTACTAAGAATTAAATGCCTATGTTATTTTATTCATACTTAACAAAACTGAGTAATACCAGCCAAATTTAACCATTTCTTAGTAATAACCATAATCCCTGTTTGGGAACATCATGGACTATAGCATCAGTGTTTATGAGAGCAAAACATGTTTGTTTTGTTACAGATTTCCAGCTATCCAACTCTCTTTTTCCACTAGAAAATGACTCCACAGTTTATGTAAGTGAGGAATATTTTCAGCATGCTGTCTATATTCCAGAAATATTCTAAAATGTACATAAGCTGAAAATAAACATCAATTTGAAGAACCCCATAGACATTGTTTTCCCTTATGTCACCTAAATATAAGAACTGAAACAATAAATTACATAGAAGAAAACATAGGTAGTAAACTTATGGACCTTGGTCTCAGAGAGGATTTTATGAATTTGACCCTAAAGACAAGGGAAGTAAAAGCAAAAAATAAATGAATGAGACTATATCAAACTAAGAAACTTCTGCCCAACAACAACAAAAAAAGTCAACAAAACAAAAAGGCAACCAACCAAATGGGAGAAGATATTTGCAGATGGCAACTCTGACAGGGTTAATATACAAAATACATAAAAGACTCATATAACTCAATGACAACAGCTAAAAAACTCAACAACCTATAGACTTTTTAAGGTAGTTTAATTTTTCTGATAAAAGGAGGGACATCATTTGGCCACTATTCACAATTTAGGGTGTCAGTATATTATTAAATAATTTTAATGTCAATATGTGCTTAAATGAATTGCAAAAGCCTATATAAAATCAATATTGAGTGATAATTACATATGAGACAATGTGATATATATATATTTTCCATTTTATCTATATTTACAAATAAATTCATATTTACTTTAAATTACAAAAAGA
Source organism: Mormoops blainvillei (assembly GCA_004026545.1). NCBI lineage: Eukaryota > Metazoa > Chordata > Mammalia > Chiroptera > Mormoopidae > Mormoops > Mormoops blainvillei. The sequence goes on from PVJD01012148.1 coordinate 28,330, forward strand.
AATACTGTGGAAGATAAAATGGACCTAAATAATTAATGTAAAAACAAAAAAGAAATAATCAGAAAATCACTTTTTGACATTGTTTCATCCTCTGATTCCAACTCCCATTTTTGTAAAGTGGAATCCTACTGGGAGTAACTCGTTACCCATTCACTTAGCTATCTGGAATAGCATCTATCACAGATGGACCTTTTTTCTTATTTGTAAAATGAGGAAACTGAATGTGATGATATCTAAATATCGATGAGTGTACAAATTAGAAAATAAACCAAGTCACAAATTATTTTTGAGATAAGATTAAGCATATAAATTTACAAAATATCTAAATGAGAAAAGAATAGTTCAAACAAAGCAATAAAAATAATTTAACATAATAAAATATCATGAAGGAAAATTAAAATTAAATAATGGAGAAAGTAAGAAATTAGTGAAATTCTCAGGGCCAAGAGATATAACCTGGTAAAAGATTAATTTTAAAAAGAAGTAAAAGGCCTTGGCATAAAAAGAAAAACATAGTCTGGCCAACATGGAGGTGTAGGTAGATACACTTTGTCTCCTTGAACAACCAAAAGAAGGACAACAACACATTTAAAAACAAAAAAACAACCAGAACTGCCAGGAAATTGAACTGTATGGAAGTCAGACAAACAAGGAGTTAAAGAAAAAGCATTCATCCAGACTGGCAGGAGGAGTGGAGTGGACCCAGCAGGTCAGTGGCTGGTAGACTGGGGTAGGCAAGGCAGCGGTGGGTCAGATGGTCCCGCATTTGCATGCAGATAAACTGGGAGGAAGAACTCAGGAGCGAGAGAGACTGTGCAACCCAGGGTTCCCATGCAGGGAAAGAAAACCTCAAACCACTACCAGTAAAAACCTGTGGGGTTTGTGGCCATGGGAGAGATTGCCAGGCTCACAGGAGAGTTCATTTGAGAGACCTGCAGAGTCCTAGATCGTGCACAAACCCACGCACCTGGCAATCAGAACCAGAAGGTCCCAATTTGCTTGTGGGCAGCAGGGGAAGTGATTGAAAACCAGCCGAAAGCAAGCAGCATTTTTCCCCCTTGTACCCCTCCCCCACATACAGTGCCACAAGTCAGGGATGTGGGTAGCCCTGCTCTGGTGAGTACCTAAGACTCCACCCTTCACAATGTAATAGACACACCATGACAAAAAAAATATATATATATGGCCAAAATGAAAGAACAGACCAAAGCTCCAAAAATAGAACTAAGCGATGAAGAGATAGCCAATGAAACAAATGCAGAGTTCAAAACACTGGCAATTTAGATGCTCACAGAATTGGCGGAGTATGGTTGCAAAATGGAGGAAAAAGTGAAGATTATGCAAAGTAAAATGAAGAAAAATATACAGGGAACCAACAATGAAGGGAAGGAAACCAGGACTCAAATCAACGATCTGGAGCAGAAAGAAGAAATAAAAATTCAACCAGAACAGAATGAAGAAACAAGAATTCAAAAAAAATGAGGAGAGGCTGAGGAACCTCCAGTACAACTTTAAACACTCCAATATCTGAATCACAGGGATGCCAGAAGAAGAGCAAAAGCAAGACATTGAAAACTTATTTGAAAAAATAATGAAGGAGAACTTCCCCAATCAGGCAAAGGAAATAGACTTCCAGGAAGTCCAGGAAGCTCAGAGGGTCCCAAAGAAAGTAGACCCAAGGAGGCACATACCAAGGCATATCATCATTACATTACGCAAGATCAAAGATAAGAAAAGAATCTTCAAAGCAGCAAGAGAAAAGGAGACAGTTACCCACAAAAAAGTTCCCATGAGACTAACAGCTGATTTCTCAAAAGAAACTTTATAGGCAAGAAGGGGCTGGAAAGAAGTATTCAAAGTCATGAAAGGCAAGGACCTACATCCAAGAATATTCGATCCAGCAAAGCTATCATTTAGAATGGAAGGGCAGATAAAGTGCTTCCCAGATAAGATAAAGCTATAGGAGTTCATCAACGCTAAACCCTTATTGCATGAAATGTTAAAAGGACTAGTCTAAGAAAAAGAAGATGATCAAAACCATGAACGGTAAAATGACAACAAACTCACACCTATCAACAACTCAACCTAAAAAAACAAAAACAAAACAAACAAAGCAAACTGCTAGAACAGGACCAGAATTACAAAAAGGAGATCACATGGAAGGTTATCAGAGGAGAGGGGAAGAGGGGAGAATGGGGGAAAAAGTACAGGGAGTAGGAAGCATAAATGGCAGTTACTAATAGACAGAGGGAGGCTAAGAATAGTATAGGAAAGGGAGAAGCCAAAGAACTTATATGTATGACCCATGGACATGAAGTAAGTGGGGGAATGCTGGTGGGAGGGGTGATGCAGGCCAGAGGGTAACAAAGGGGAGAAAAAAAGTGGGACAACTGTAATAGCATAATCAATGAAATATAGTTTAAAAAAAACAAAAAAGATTTTATATATATATTTATAATATATATTTATATATAATATATAATATATATTATATTATTAATATTTATATATATTTATAAATATATATTATATATAATATATATTTATATATAATATATAATATTTATAATATAATATATATTTATATATATTTATATATATAAAATGAGGCCTGTGCAGCCAAGTTGAAAAATTGATAATGACAACAAATATTCAAAAAAATAAATAAAAAGATAATACATTTAGGAGTAAGCCAAGCTAGAGACACAGGAAAAGTGTAAAGTTCATGTTGGGAGGGCAAGTTCACTTAACATGACCTAAGTTTTCCATATATCAGTAGAAAGCTACAGAGAGAACTCCAAAATAGTAAACTACATAAACATGCAGAGTTCACATTTAGTCTCATAAGGTCGTGTGGTATTTATTCTTTGGAGATCATAAAAATGGAACAGCTTAAAATTGTCACAGGCCACTGAAAGGATGAGTGTTTTTTAACGCCTTTAATTCACAACATTTAGTGTTCAGATTTTATCAGGCATGATACACAACTGATTAGTGTCTAATCCTTAGAAGTGAGGACTCATTCATGGTTACATTCCCATGCAAGGTCTGTGATAAACAGATCCCAGAGAATTGCTGAAATAGTGCCAAGGCATGCAATTTGATACATACTTTCACATACTCCAATGAAAAATTCCATGACCTCTGCCAAATCCATTGATCGAAATGCAGGAAAATAGTATCTATTCTACAAAATCATCTTTTAAAATACATAATATTATGAACAACCACTAGTCTTTTTGAATCGTTTGGAGAACTATTCCATTTTACTTAAGGACCTTGTGTGTGTGTGTGTGTGTGTGTGTGTGTGTGTGTGTGTAATAAATCATAATTGTCTTAAGCTTTGTTCTAAATTAATCCACAGTGGTTAGAAGACAAAAATCTGGCAAAAATTACTATAGTTTTTAAAATGCAATTGATGTAAGCACTGACATGAAAATGTCATTTGATTTAATTTACAGGCAATTATAAAATGAAAAATATTGTCAAATATGTCCAGTTCCAAAAGAGCCCTTTAGACTTATTGCATATCAGAAGGTATAATGAATTAGTTACAAAACTTTCACATTATATTATAACTTTGACCTTTAATAGTTATGCAAGTCAAGCTTATCTTTAGTGAATATTTTTACTGTTCTTCCTAAAATTGATCCAATGTGTATCATCCTTCTTCCTACAGTATACGATAGATCTCGCTGGTATTAACAAGAGTGTCCATTCATGCACTGAAATGTTGAAAGGCAGTGCATTTCACTCTGAGCTGCTTGTTATTCCCAATATACAGTCAATGATTTATTGTAATCAAAGAATTAAAAAAGTTCTAACTCCAAAATGAATGCTTTAGCATGGCACATTTCAACCTTGAACAGAACACTGCAAGATTGTGTTGTCAATATACCACGCAAAACCCCTCACGTGTACATGGCAAGTGCTTTTAAATCACCTGGAAAACAAAAAAGCCAGCAACTGCTATTAGCGAGCTGTTGATATTTCTTGAGGAACCATGACTTTCTTTGTAGCATTCCTACTATAAATTTGAACTGCCTCAGCCTATAAGTTTTTACATGTCTGCAAAATTGTATTTTCTTTCCTATTTGCAGGGTGATAAGTAATTAGAGAGTCTTATTTATCAACTCTTTTACTTATCCCATTAAGCAACAGAGTATAATACAGCACAGAGTATAGAGTTATTGAAAACACATATTTTAACTTGTTTCTCAATATTGAAATGTCGTTACATGACACATTACATTTAACACAAATGTACATTTTAAGTGCAAATGAATAAGACATTCAAATATAAATATGCTTTTAAGATTGCCAATATTTTCTGCCTGTATGAGATACACAGATGTAAAACTTGATGTTAAACTTGTTACATCATCTTGCTGCATCTTTTGTCATATTCAATTTCCTGATAAATACAATCACTTCTCATACCCCTTACTAAAACTGGTTCTTTCCCTTCTATCATAACAAGAAATCTTTAGGCTGAGTTTTGGCTGTATCACAAATTCTTTTTACTCAGGGATTTATTTTCCCCTCCCTTTTTTGTCATTAATCCTTATAATGTACATGAGAAAATAACCTCCCTTGCTGGCTAGTATGATCCCCTTATTCCATGAACGTAAGAACTTAGAGAGCTAGACCTGAGCTGGATAAGTTATACGAAGTATACAAACTGAGTATAAAGATAACATAATATTATACTTATTTTTGAGATGAAAAATAAAAAGGATCAAAACTAAAAACCAAAGCAAACAGACTGCCTTATTGATGTGTGAGTCTAAAAATCAAGTTAGAAAACCCTCCACATCTCTATCTATCAATTCAACAAAGCTGTAAACATCAGAGAATGAGTCAGAAAAGGTTCCTGTTCTCTTCAAACAAATGTTCTGGAAGGAACAGACGAACAATAAACAAGTTTAAAAAATGTTATTCCTTAATTTAAAAATAAATAAATCCATAAAGAAACTTACAAGAAAACATCAGATAAACAAAATGGCAAAGAAAATCAAACAGATAATTTTATAGAGTGACAGGTATAGGGCAGGGAAGGGATGCTGGGTAACATTGGATAAGATTGTCAGAGGAATCACCTCTGGTGTCATAACTTTTGACCTGAAAATTGAGTGATGAGAAGAAACCAGCCATGGAAAGAGTTGGGGGAAGAAAGAACAGTCATTGATTATCCGTTACCTTATTTCATCTATTCTAACATAAACATTTTTTCATATATTAAGATCTGTGAAATTGAGGTGCATATTATTATTGCTATTAGCTGGATGGTCATCATGAGTTTGCAGTAACTCTCTGCCCGTGTGAACTTGTTTGTTATTTCTGGTGGCATTTTTGCACAATTTTCAATGTCTTGATGTTTAAGCTAACAAACCATTTGGGACCAAATAGGAGTTAATAGGAATGTTTTGTATAAAAATCTTGCACTAACTCCATCTGGTAAAATCAAGAAATCATCGGCATGAGCTTTTAGAATGACTGTTGACAGAGTGGAAGACTATCCCAGGAACCAGGCTGGAGCATTCAATCACCAAGACTCTCGATGGTACGAACAATGAAAATGAATGTTGAAAAGTGAGTACGGATCAGCCTACCAGTGGAAATAAGTTTTAGGATGACCTCACCCATTTATTTGCTTTTTTTTTTTTTAATTTTTATGTATGCACAAGGGTGACATGCTAAAAATTTCTAAGAATTCTAATATTAAACTATTCTTTGAATAAGTAACAAAAGTCCTAAGTGATCCAAATAATTTATTACAGTTAAAGTGTCAGCATTTTTTTCTATTTAATGGCACATAAAATAATAGTTCATCTTAAAATTAATGGTGTCTTAAATATTGACATCATTGCTCTTTCCAAAGCTCTGCTATGAACTGGGGAAAGAGGCAAACATACCCCTAATAATTACAGAGTTTTCGCCTTCATGAGGAATATAAATAATGTAACTGAGAAAATTAAATAAATTGGTCATTATGAGCCATGATAATTACTGTAAAGACAGCAATAAATATAATTATGCCCCCTGCACAGAAGCATACATATGGAGAATGGGATGGGCTGGAGAACCTACTTGAGATTTCAGGGAGGCATAGATTATCAGATAAAGCTTGTCCACAAATATAATTCTTACACTAAGACTTCAAGGAAGAGTCAGTCACGTGAAAGGTAGTAGGAAAATATCAAGGAAAGGAAAATGTGTCTGCAAAGTGAAGTGTCTGGTGTATTCCAGGAATGGAATGATCTGGGGGACTATGACTATTGATGGAGTGAGGGGAGAATGAGACCTGAATGGACTTCTTGGAGGTAGATCATGCAGGGCATTATAAAGAGCATCATATTAGAGTATTATACTCTAATGCAAATGGAAGGTTTTGACTGAGGGAGTGACATCATTAGAATTATGTTTTAAAAAGATCAGGCTGGATGCCCTACAGAGACTAGATTGGAGGTGGGCAGTGGAAACTGCAGTGAGAATGCTATTGCGATAGTGCAAGTGAGACCTCATGATGGTTTAGACAAGGATAGTGACAGTGGAGATAAAGAGAAATTAATGGATTATAGATACATTCTAATAGCCATAGGGCTTATGGATGGCTTCAGTGGAGGCTGAAGGGAAATAAAGATGATTTAGACAGGTTTCTAATTTGAGCAATTAAATGCCTGACAGTATCAATTCCTAAAATGGTAAGACCAATAGAAGAACTGTTTGGGAGGTGAAAAATTAGGTTCAAAAATTTAGCTTTGGAGACATTAAGCTAAAAATATGCATTAATTACCCTGTGCAAATTCTACATGTACATTTGTTTTTATGAGTCTGGAGTTCAAATGAAAACTTTAATATAACACTGGGGAGTTTTGCATTTAATAAGTTTTAATAGGTCTAGCAAAGGAGGGGGAGCCTGTGAGGGGACTGAAAACAAAACATCCAGAGGGAATATTTGCCCAACAAAGGATGGATATTGTGTTGACAGGTAATGAGAAATGACATTATCCATTGGACTTGACCATGGAGATCATTGGCATTCTTGAAAGAAAAAAAATGGTGTGAAGTAAAATTTGAATAGATTGTGAGAAAATGGTAACAGGATATACAGAAAATCTGAAGAAGTTTGGTTGTAAAAGAGTGGATAGCCACAGAGATTTTCCAAAAAAAAAAAAAAAAATGGAGTTATAAACTACAAACACTGGGCAAGACTTAAAACAATAGATCTTAATGAGATGAGAGGAGAGAGTATGTCTTGTGTCTCTCTGCAGAGCAGCAGAAAATGAAAAAACTTATGTAAAGTTAGAGGTCTGTGCAGAAATATGCCCTTCTCTGATTTACCATAAGTAGGCCTAGCTTTTCAGAGGTTGCTCAAAATCAAAATTTTAACTAAATATTGTTCCATTTAGCAATGGTTGCATCAAGTTTGCCATCCTTATGGAAATCAGGTTCCTGTGTCTGGGTTCCTATTAAAATATTTTGTAAAGACTTGCTCATATTCCTATGGTCAGGTGGGAGCTACAGGCACCTTGAAGCTGCTGATAGGGAGCTATAATATACAGCAGACCTAGAAGGATAATGCTTTCGCAACCAGACAGTTTTGCAGGGGCCAGTGATTATAAGGAATGCCATTAATTTTTACTTAGGTTATAGTGTATTTATTTACTATCAAGTAAAATTTATATATAAACAGAAGGGCAAATAAAACATACGATAAAGTTATCATTTCAATATTCTAAGAAATAATTGTTTAGTGAGAGTGCTAGATGCTATTAAGTCAATCACTGAATAGGAGGATGGACTATAGATTATGTTTGGAGAAGTGAAACAAAGATAACACACCTCATTGTCTATGCAGTGAATTAGAAAAAAAAATCACTGAGGACAATAGTGAGAGATACAATGGGAATACATGGGTAGTATGCCTTTGGTCATCATCACATAGAGAAGAATGACATAATTATAGTAATTAAAACGACATACCTGATATCTAACTCTTTTAATGTAAAGAAAGTGAAACAATAGTGATCTTAACAAAAGCAGAAAAAAGACAGGATTAGGATCCATCTTTATCTCTATTTCATACACCTTTTTCTCTTTTTCTTTTGAATGTGGAATATAATAAACTTATTTTTAATTGGAGGAACTGAACTTGTAATATTCTGCATTTAACCTTAAACTTGCCTCCTTCCCTCCATTAGGTAGAGCTAGATAAAACTGAAATGTAGCACTAAGGAATTTCAAGGTTCACAGCCAGCTGAAAAGGCAAAGGCCAAAGAAAACTGTGATCTATCGTGGATGTAAAGACAAAGAATTGCTGAAGGGAGGTGGTTAAGTCAGTCAGCTATGACGAGGAATGTCTCAAGGCCACATAAGTGCCTCGACAAGATCAATATGATAGCTGTGTAGTCAACACGGCATACAAACATGTACAGACATTTACAAACATGCACACACACATTTTTTTCTTTTTCCACCCCTAATAATTGAAAATATTAGGCATATTTTTAATTCCTCATTAAGTTCTACCAGTAGCTGCTGGTCATTACTTAAAAATACTCTGTTAGCCATCATTGACTGAGTACCTTATAGCACATAAATATTTAGAGAGAAAGATACTATAATTTGAATTTTAAATCACTGAAATACAGACTAGGAAACCATTTTTGCTGCCCTGAATACCATATTGCTTTGTATATAGTAAGTTTCTATTTCCCTATCATAATCTTAAATAATCCTAATATTTCAAATATACATCACTAAATTAATGTTTTTAAACTGCAATGGGATTGCGCCTCTCAAAATGGCTATCATCAACAAGTCAACAGACAACTGCTGGTGAGGATGTGGAGAAAATGGAACTCATATACACTGTTGGTGGAAATGCAGATTGGTGCAGCCACTGTGGAAAACAGTATGAGGCTCCTTAAAAAATTAAAATGAGAATGGCCTTATGACCCAGCAATTCCATTTCTGGGTATATATCCAAAGAAATACAAACCACTGATTCAAAAGAATATATGCACCTGTATGTTCTTTGCAGCATTATTTCCAATAGTCAAGATTTGGGAGCAACCCAAGCTTCCATCGATAGACAAGTAGATAAAAAAGCTGTGGTCTGTATATACAATGGAACATTACTCGGTCAAAAAAAATAATAAAATCTTACCATTCATGACAGTATGGATAGACTTAGAGGTTATTTTGCTAAGTGAAATAAGTCAGACAGAGGAAGACAAATACCATGTGATTTCACTTATATGTGGAATCTAAAGAACAAAATAAATGAACAAACAAAATTGAGTCAGACTCATAGATACAGAGAGTAGACTGTGGTTGCCAGAGGGCAGGTGGGTTGAGGAACTGGGTAGAAAAAAGTGAAAGGATTAAGAAGTACAAGTTGGCAGTTACAAAATAGTCACACAGATATAAAGTACAGCACAGAAAATACAGTCAATAATATTTGTATGGTGCCAGGTATGTATTGGAAATATCTGGGGGATACTTTATATAAAGTATAAAATTATCTACTCACTATGATGCACGCCTGAGACTAACAGAAAATAATATGGAATATAAACAGTAATCAAGAAATAAAATTTAAAATAGTGTTCTTAATTTAATACATTGATTAACAATTTTTGCCAGTGTTACTGTTTTTTCTTCAAAAGTAAGTTCTTGGAGTATGTTTTAGATGAAGTTGTTCCTTATTTAAAAAAATGAATTTAAAAAGTGACGCAGAGTTGTGCTAGGTGACAGAGAACACGTCTCAGTTTGGTTACCAAAGCTAATGAAATACGCATGACGGGAACTACTGCTGGTTTGTAGTTATTTTCCTAAGTCATGGGAGGTTTGGAAATTCCAAAAGTATTAGGAAAGTGTTCATACTTAATAAAATAGGATGCTTAATGAATGTGCTTAGTTTTGTCTCCTATATATGTTCTCTTAGGGGAGAGCAACAGGGGAAAATTGGGACAATTGCAATAGAACAACAATTTAAAAACAAGAAAACAACAAAAAAAGAAAATTATTTTGTTCTAAGTGAAGAATTAACAGGAATGAATTATGCTCTTTTCTAAATGACAAAGGATCAATGGGAAGCTGGTCAAATTATCTGACTCTTTTTGGCAACAATTTCAACAAACATGTCATGGGAACCTATTTAATCCAAAGGGATCTTCCAAATGGTCCAGAATATTTGCGGTGGAGTGGAGAGAACAAATAAGGTGTGCTTTAAAGGTTCCATTTATGAGACAATAATGGTAGTTATGCAAAGCTAGGTCTTGGGCCTTGGAGGTAGAAAGTCTGGCATTCTAATTTCAATTATGCTAAGAGCAAGGTAAGTAACTAAGTAAACTCTTTTAACTCTAAGCCACAGCTACCTAATCTATACATGTGGTTATTGCAAAAAAGCAAACTCTAAAATTTGGCAATACTGAAATTTAGAACTAAAATGGAAGCTGAGTCATGATTGTTTAACTACATGTTATATTGCTATTTTTTACTTTAAAATGATAATACCGGACAGCGTTCAACTGAACATACTTTTGAAAGTAATTTCCCAGTACTTGTGATAAAGCTACATTCACTCTCTCTCACCAAGCTCCCCATAGAAACAAATGACACAAATGTAGAAAATCGTTACTTATGCAATTCATTGCAATGGACTATGCATTTTAGGTATTGTACCTATTAGTCATTATATATTTTGTAAAGAACTTAAAGAACACATCAAATGTGAAAAATATACTCTACGTCATTGGCATACCTAATGCATTTGATATATTGTGCCAATAACTTCTATACATGACAAAATTATTTTACTTAATAACCATGTGCTAATAATTAGTTTCTTGATTTGTTCCTTGGTTTAAAATAATAAATAAAAATAAATAACTTTTAACTTGTAATATGTTATTCAAAATCAGTAAAAATATTTTATATGTGAATTGAAATCTGCTAGATATTGAACAAAATATTACATCTTATAGTTTGCATTCTATTTCACCATTTTATAAATTTAAACATAAAAGACCTCAACTAATCACAGAGAATAATATAATTTGAAATAACTTAAGTTCTCTTGCTTCATCTTTATAATCACACATCATTGTTATTATTAGTAATTTTGAAGCTATAGGTATATATGCTACCTATATGCACTGGGATATGTAATAACACATGGTTGGTCACATGAAATGCACCCAGAATAATTTTAGATCATTTTGAACAAAATTACTCTCCAAACTAAAGTGTGTATCTAAGTCTATGTGTGAAGGGGTTAATTGTAGAATTAGGAGTTTTCCAAATTCTTTGTAAAGCAATGTTTATTAAAGAATAAATAATTAAAATGTGCTAATTTAAAACTTACATATATATTTTTAAAATTCAACAGTATCTGTAGCATTTTTTTAGGACTTAGGTCTATAAAATATTTTTCACTAAAGTATATGTTACAACTGACATGGTTTAAAATTCATGGCCTATGATGATAATTTAAATGATTGGCTTTAGTATTGGTTTCCATTCTCAGCAATGGGTCCCTTATACTTGCACCCAAGGTGGGGCATTCTCACAAGTCCACTCTTGGTACATGGCTGCTCCAGCATCAGTATTTTTACTAGGTAAGTTATATTCTTTCTTAGTCATAGAATTAGCATTGGCTCCTGTTATGAGAAGACTCACAATGGATAAATGGCCTAAACATAGAGTTAGAAATTTCTTGCTCATGGAAATCTAAGAAATATTTACATACCCCTTATGCATAAGGAGAATATAAATAATATTTCAAATAGGTAGGTAAGAACTTGTGAAGGCAGGGAGGGAGGGGCCTCTACTCCACACAGTCACCAGGGATCCAGGCTGACCTTCACTCTGCGGCATTGTACTTGTAATTTTCAACAGGTGATTTTTGTAGAGGTGAAAGGGGGGGCATATTTGAAAATCTTTTAAGACTACACTTAAAAGAGGCACACAACATTTCCACTCACATTAGGCTTACTTAAACTTACTACAAACCCTCTGCAAAGGAAAATGGGAAATGCGTTCTAACTGTATCCTCATAAAGAAAACAAATTTGATGAGCAGCTGATTGCCTCTACCACACTTACTTTAAATCCTTTCTATATGACTTGACAAGAATTGGTCCCCCTCTTTAATGTATGCCTACCTCAACACATTATCCGCCTTCCTTTACAGTAGTACCCTTCTGTAACTCCCATGTCACTTGCATAAATTAAAATATATAACAATTGAAAGGAAGTGAGATGTTAAATTCCAGGTACCATGAATGATATTTTATAGACATTAACCATTTTTATTTTAGCAACTAATTTAATCTAACAATCTTTCATAAAAAATCCTTTCCCTAATGATCCTTACATACTGCCTAAAGATTGCTAAACAGAGAAGTATGGTTACACAGCTGCTATGACTAGTCCATCATCTACCTCTTAACCTACCCAACCCCTAAAGCTAAGAAATTGAAAAAAAATGACTTTGCGTTTATACCATCCTATCTATACCTTTTTATTTGGAACATTTTCTTCAAATTCAATTCAATTTCATGCCCAGGTAACTTATCGCCTTATTTTGCTCCACGGAGCTCTTTTATATTGTCATACAACTTGCTCTAGTATACTAAATATTTCCCAACCTACACCCTCAACCACTGTTTATTCATCCCATGCACTCCCTCCAAGACGCTGTTCAGATCTAGGTTATGTTGGATCAATGTGATGTTAATCTATGATATTGTGCACTAATATAGGAGACCTGCCAAATATTAGGTGTTACTCTAATGTAATGAGAAAAATTTAATAAGCTACACATGGGAAAACCAAACTACTTTCTTCATGAGAACATGGACTTTAAGCTAAATGGGGTACAAAGCTAATAGAGGGGATTTTGGGTTTTATCACATGATTGCAAATGACTACAAGTAAGACTTTGCTAAAATATTTCTCTTAACATAAGTGCCACACTTAATTGATAGGTTTAGGTTCTAGAAGACAATAGTGGAGGGTAGGGCAAGGACAGTGATTTAGTGGTTAAAGCATGTTGTGCTTAGTTTTGAAAGGAAATTCCTGGGCATACATATTATATTTTTAATAAGTTAAAAGGAGTGATTGGTTAATACAAAAGATTAAATATAATATGAATAAAATCTGTCTGTTTTGGAATTTTATTTAATTTCATTAATTATAAGAAATAGGCACTACACTTTTTATAACATAAAGCTATACTACCACC
>PVJD01012149.1:0-41557 GCA_004026545.1 Mormoops blainvillei
GGGTAAGGATTTATTTTTTTAAATTTAAAATGCTAAAAAAGGACACAAAGTATTAGAAGGATATTCATAATCCACCGAACTTCCACATTTATCCCTAAAAATCTTTTCTATGCTTACAAATTTCTGCAATTTACCACTACAAATCATAACTGGCAATTATCCCAATGAACAGTTATTACATTCTCAGAAGCACCTTCTACCTCACGCCACTGGATGGCGCCAAATGGTTTTTAACTACTTAACTAGAACCACTACAACAGCAGCTGGGAGAAAACAAAGAAGCAAGATCTACATAAAATGTTTTTCACTGTTTTAATATAATAAATGTTCATTATCCACAGCTGTTGGTTATTGTGTAGTACTTTAATGGTTCTGACTGATCCAGAAAAGATGAAAAAATGAATAGAAAATGAAAATATGTATATGCAAACAATGCTATTTAGCCAATGGCTACTGAGGAATTCTTAAATGGTTCTTAGCAATCTGGAAATGAAGGAGAGAATAAAGTATGAAGAAACATTAACACAAACAATGGTACTTAGGGCATTTAAAAAAAAATCAACAAAACAGAAGTCAACCATTCAGTCAATTCTGATTTACCAAGCTCACGCTCCAGTTAGGCCAGTGCTTTTAAAAACAGGTAACTAAATATCTACAAAGTCCTCACTCTCTGCCATCCTTTCAGTTCTACCTCATGCATGTGCCTTCACTTCTTCCCCACCCCATCAGGAATAAAAGACAAGAAGCAGGGGTAGAAAAAAATACTGCTAAGAACAGGAAAGGATGACTGCAGACAAATAATAAACCTAAAGAAAATAAAGTCAGGCCTTAGTGAAGTGAGGGGCCTCTAGTGCAGTGAAGTGCTCTGATATCTAATGCAGGAAGCTAAACGATAAGCAAAATGCCTCACATTTGTCTTATTTCCAGGATCCAAGCAGGAGCAAAATTTGAACACCTGACAGAACTGTACTTGATTGGAAATATACATATTATTTGCTCATGGTAGATTAAAAACCCACACAAAACCACTGATCCCCCACAATTAAAGTGTTCTTTCCTAAAAATAGATTTTGAATGTTTTGATCTCACCTATTACTCATTCCATTTGCTTTTGCAAAACTTCATATTAAAGATGTAACTACCAACTTCTAAATCATTAACAAAAGAGATAATTGACTTAAAATGAAAGGTAATTGTTGATTATATCTTCTATAGCAATATACTCCTTAAAAATATAACTAATCTGGTAAACACGAAGTGTTTAAATACGTGCTACTTTCCTGATAAAGTTTCCTAAACACAGTATTTCATGGCCATGAACTCTACAACCCCAGGTCAGGGTGCTGCTGAGTGGGGTTCTACTGGGCCACGTGACTTCTAGGGTGTCTTCTGGATACATTCTGAATAGAAATAAGAATGGAAGCAAAGGTACAAAAATCTTAAAAAGAGATCATTTTTATTTTTTCCTTTATATCATTCTATATTTTCCAGATGTTAAGTGACCTTTTATAAATAAAAGGAAAATAACGATAACTCTGTCCATACCAGGGACTGGCAGCAAACCCAAAGGCATACAGTTGACAGGCTGGACACAAGGGAACACCCCCCACCCAGTATATAACATGGCCACACAGGAAAATTCATGCCACCAGGGGTGTTAGGTAGTAAAAACTGATTAGAGAACCCAGGGGAGCCTCTCTCTTGAAGAGTGCGAAGGGGAGGCACACAGCGTCCCTGAAGCCCAGGTGCCCGTAGGGAGAGAAGAAAGACAACACCCACAAGTCGCGAAGTGGCAGGAGCCGTGAGGCTGAGAAAATATTGGAGAAAGTAGATTTTTAAAATCAGTAAAAGCAGACCCACACATATATTCAAAATTCCTGGCCTAGAAATTCAATGTTAATTTGGGAAAAGTAATAGCAAACATATACTGATCCTTTCTTAGAACTTCTATCCCGTGAATTTTTGTTCTCTCCTCCCACATGATGCATTCAGGCCTTTTTCTGCTCAGTTAATGAGAAAACTGTGCCAAGTACACATTTAAAAAACATTTGTTTTAATATACAAAATCAGTGGTAACATGTCTTTCTCCTAAAAAAAAGTCTTACCTCCAGAAGCCATGGTTTTAGCTTTCTGTCCAACAAAATATCAAATCCCAAGACTTCAAAGCAGACACTTTCACTTCCTGGAGGCTGGCCAGGGCGGCACATTCGATATGCATGCAGGACATGAGGTTCTGCCACAATCAGAGTCTTAACAACCAATTCCTGCAAGCACAGATTTTTTTAAACGGTGAAAATGCTTTATTTCTTTCTCATTTACACATGTGGCGACAAGGCCTGGATTTACAAACTAGCCCTACGGCATCCAGCCCCCACCACTGCTCTGACTTTTGTCTCATCCGGCTCTTCCCCTTCCCTCTAACTCCAGCCACGCTTGTCTTCTCTGGGCTCCTTGCAGTAACAGCTCCCTCGTCCTGGAACACTCTGCACCCGATACTGCCATGCCTGAATCCTTGATACTCAGGGAGGCCCCCCCCGACCCTGGAGTCAAAATTGCCACCCATCGCCCATCACCCCATCACAACACAGCACAAAGTCAGTTGATCTTTTTCTTGTTTTGTTGGAGCAGGGGCCTTGTCTGTCTAATTACAACCCCATTTCCAGTACCTACAATAGTGCCTAGCATTTAGTAGGTGCTCAGAAATGTTTGTGAACAAGTAAGTAAACTATTTCATAAACAACGTTACAGGACCTCCGCTTAGACAAAGGTTGGAAAGAGCTAGGGCTGAATCTAGGAGAGTTAGGTTTCTTTGTGCAGTGATGATTTCACAGTTCATAAAGTTTATCTGAGGTGAACGTACTGCCAATTCATGAACTAGTTATCATCACTTTCTGTGAGGACACATAATACTATTATGGTATAATAAATATTAATTTATTACATATTAAGTAATTGCTTACTTACAGAATACTAATACACATTCTAACTAATGTAGGCAAAAATGATGCCAAGCTTGGGCCACTTATAGAACAGATTGTGAATGTGTGAGAGCTTAATTGGACATGTTTAGGTCATATCTGAAGAGTATACTTTAGGTTCTAACAGAAAGGTTAATTTCAGTCTTAATAATGTCAGTCTTCTATACCTTCTCCTAATTTAATTATGTAGGACAAGTACCATTTAAAAGATATATATGTAAAACTAACAACGCTCACTTTTCTCGGATTGGTTCTCTAGACATACTTCACCAAGGCAGCCCAACAGATTCCACCTTTTTACAAAGACATTCCCATATGGACATGAAATATTTGGTAAAGAAACAAGAATTTTCGAGGGTATGTACAACTTCCTTGGGCTCACTGAGCTATTCATCAAATGACCTACTCATTAAATCATCCAGATAATATCATCTGTGATCTTCCATCAAAAAGCTACTGTCCAAAAATAACAAATTTCTTCACTCTGATTCTTCTGACCAACTATAATAGCAAATCTATCACTGTCAGAAAGTTTTCTGGAATCCCACAAAATTGGCCTTCCTAAAATAAATAAATAGGTAAGCAAATAAACACATCATTATTGTAATCCGGTTCTTGTTTGGGTGTATTTAGTCTCCCAGGAAGATATAATAGAAAGTTAACAAGGTGGTGGTCATCTAACCAAATCTAGATGACAACCATTATTAATGAAGCCCCTACATTTTTAAAACTTTTGAATGTGTTTATTTTGAATGTGAATATTTATAAATCAGGAGATTTATGGCTTCTATGGACAAATTAGCAGAATGAACCACACTGAGCTCAAAATACCATATGCACCAATGGCCTGGTGCTGAGCGCTATCTATGTTCTTCAGACCTCTTACGATCTTTAAATTTCCACAGTTCCCAGCACACTCTATTTGCTTCTGTGTAGAGACTACTTCATTCTTTTTTACTTGTCTGATACCTAAGAACTTTGGATTTCCATTCTGTAATATGAAAAAATAAGGAGTAAAAAAATCAACCCATAAAATAATCAACAAAAAGGTAAATATAATGATACTGATTTTTCTCTGTGATTTTCTCAAAAGGCTAAGTTCAGCTACCTATGAACTTTCATGTCCATTTTCCATGATAGATTTATTTAAATTATATATTATTTCTTTCCAAAGGGAAGCCAAATCAAATTATATAGCCCCAAACATATTGTGTTTTCAAGAGACTGTCTTCTAACTTTGAATAGGATTTTAATAATTCTGCTAGGATTAATAAAGGGTCTGTTTCACCAAGGTTATCTTCTCATGTCTTTTCCTTTCTTCTCTTTACCATTTGGAATTTCATCCACTGCCACTGCTTTAAATATCGGTTGCACCACAAACATACACTTCTGACCGACTGCTGGATCTTTCTACCTGAGACAGCATTTCAAGTTCAACATATCTAAGAGAAAACTCATCATCCTAGCCTCATGGACTTTTAAAAACTTAGTTCATGAGTCAATGCCTTCAAGAAATCCTCCTTTCTCCCCATCCACCCAAAGCTACTACATGTGGTCTTCCTTTACATCCCCTCAGAATCCAATGATTGCCTCTGTTGTTGTACTCACTACGCCGCATTTCAATAACAATTTCTGTACTGGTTTTTCCTGCAAAATTCTAAGTTTTTTGAGAACTGGAGCTGTATCTTACAAAATCTTCCAATTATCAGCCAGCGGCAGGCTTATATTAATGGGTTCAACAAATGTTTACTAAATAAATGAACAAACAAAAAAGTAAAACCTTTTTCCCCCCTCATCTGCAAAACTAAGCTCTACATCTTCTCAAAAACAAGTCCCCTCCTACTCTATTTCAAATAATGCCACCCCCATCGCCCTATAATTACTTCTTAAAGCTAAAGAAGAATCTCTGAACACCTCCCCCATTCCGACCTCAATTAACCCAGTGTTCACTTCACTGTGTTCAATTTAAATCATTCTTTTCACTGACACTACTCCCAAGTGCCCTCTTCTACCTACTCTTAGTCTTCACTCTAACCCTTTCTACATTCTTTTTCAGATTTATCTTTCAAACTCGTAGTCCTTGGTCTCATTATTCTCCTCCTTT
Organism: Mormoops blainvillei; assembly: GCA_004026545.1. Taxonomy (NCBI): domain Eukaryota; kingdom Metazoa; phylum Chordata; class Mammalia; order Chiroptera; family Mormoopidae; genus Mormoops; species Mormoops blainvillei. The sequence continues at coordinate 5,083 of PVJD01012149.1, forward strand.
AAAAACTATACTTGATTTTCAGGTCTAAATTTTGGCCTGTACATATCTTTTCAGCCATCATCCCCACGAATCTCCCCAAATACCAAATATGCATCCTGGACCATTCACCGCTCCCTCACACCTCCATGCCTTTACTCAGGCTTTTGCCTCCTGCTAGAATATCCTCTTGCCCATCCCTAGCAGTGAGAATACTACTTATCTATCTAGGTCCATCACAAATTCTGTTGCCTTCATGAAAACACATCTTATCTGCCCAATCTAAGGTAATCTGCTCTTTATTTGAAATGCTTGGTGATGTTAAACTAATCTGAGGAAAGACAGTTAAAACCGTGGAATGGTAAACTCTTACTGAAATGTCACTCCAAAACTTAGCAACGTCATATTGATTTGCTTGTAGGAATTCTGTAAACCATTTGATGGAGCGTTTGCTGCCTTTGTTCTCAGTTTCATCCCTTTCGAACCGCTCGTTGTGCTTGTTCACAGAGTAGTTTGTCAGATGCATGTATAACTGGGTCTGTAAACAGTAAGAACCAAAGTCATCACCTCTGAGGCTCTGGAACCATGAGATTTCACAGAAAATAAAGCATCCAAAGATGAAAGATGATTTTAAAGTTTAAAATATACAGACTGACAATTTCATGATTACTTAGATAATTTCCAAATTAAATGGAATGGCATATTTCCCTTAAAAAGACTGTGAATGTAGTCATCTATATCTGCCATAAAATGTATTAAAATAATAAGAATATATAAAGTAATTAAATGAAAATGTGAAACTATATATTGCTAAGCAAGAAAAATGTTTTTTTGTTTTTGTTTTTAATGTTTTTGGCCACTTACAGAGTTCACCCAAATTTGTTCAGGAAAGAAATTTTCTGAGAGAACATTTTATGTCTTTTTCAAAGAAAAGTAACAAAAGAAAAAAAAAAACAAATAAGTAGCACAAACCAAGAGATCGGACTACCAAACACAGCCTGTGCCCTCCCATACTGACGGGAAGCCCCCTTAACTCATTGACAGGACAGAGTACACTTAGAGTCAGCAGACAATGCCGTATACCACACAACACTGTACAGAATCTAAATGATTAAAACTACATTTATTGTGCTTTCATGTTGTAGTCTCTTTGTATCCTGTTTGCTGATATTGTTTCTCAAACCTGAAAAAGAATCCAAAAGTTAAAAGTTCTCATAACTGTCAATTAATACACATCTAGTGGCTCCTTCTCGATCTAGCATAAACACTCATCAGGTCTGTAAATCCCACCTTCATGATCCTACTCCTAGAGATTCCTTCAGATAGCAATGATGCATCACAATGAATGCATGCTTCATGCACATGATTATTTTAGTTTGTTAATGACCAAGTATGTTCATACTCTATCTTTTCACTACCATTACTTAGGCCTACGGTCTTAAAATCTTTGAAGCAAACATGCAGAACTCCTCAACCCATGTGCCCCCCACTAATTAAGAATGTTTCATTCTTTGAACAGTATTTAAGGATCCCCTACTATCAGCAGAAATTTGTGTTATACACTGTGGATATAAAGATGAACAAGACAGACACAGCCCCTACCCTCATGAAACTTAGAAATACTTTAAATTAAGTGATATTTAAAACAAAGAACATAAACCTTATGCTAGTTTAATTTTAAGTACTTGATTTTTTTTAAAAAATCAAAATATTTCCTAGTTTCCAAAATATAAATCATTTTTTCATTTAAAAAGGTTGGAAATTAATTTTTTTGAGGAGTTCTTCATTTGGCAGGAATTTCTTAAAATAAATAATAACAGTAATAAAAACTAGCTATCTGGCAAAAAAATGAATAAGAAATAGCACTTTGCATGCACTTTTCTTAAACATTATCTTTGTAAGTAGGTTTGGGACTTGCACAGACCCACATCTATCTCAACAGAAATCCCCTTCTAAATAGTTCATAGCCAGTTGGATGTTTGCCTTAATGAGAGGTGATGGCAGCTATGAATCAAATAGCAACCCACAAGCGATGAAAAAGATAAACTACTCTCCGCCCTATTTTTAAGCATATAGGCTCAACGTAATGAGTTGGGATAAACTAAACTTTTCCAGGACTGGCTGACTCCAACACTGGTGCCGAAAAAAGAATGTTTATTGTATTTCAACATCTCAAATTCTCTCTACAATTTTGTATGTAGGTTATCAATAGTTAATTTTTATAAAAATGCACACCTCACTACAAAATACCTGCTCACTATTTTAAAAATTGAAAATAGAAAATAGAAGGAAGGAAAAATACCAGCAGTCTGCCATCCAAAACAACTAATTGGAGCATTTGGTTTATTTTTTCTAGGTTTTTTTAAACTTAGTAAGTGATCTTACTTTAGATAAAATTTCGTATGTCGCTTTTTCATTTTTTTCATATATCTTAATCTAGAAATTTGATCGTGAAATTTCAGAGATCTACAAGTATCAGGAACACTGATGTTCATCATTTTTTTTATACATGTAAAAACCAAAGCCAGGATATTATGTAAAATACACCTTCTTGTCCACTGGGCAAAGTGAAACCTAGAAGCCACGTTTCCTGACTGCCAGTCTTTCATTGTGAGTTCCTAACCCAGTGTCTTTAAGCAAATCATACACATATAACTTAAAATACTAGGATAAAGCACTTTATCACCTAAATGAGCTTCCAAGTCTTAATCTTTCCTATCCTCTCATTCATTCCTCTCAAAACTTTATCATCTGCTTACATCTATATAACCCATTCTTACCCGCTCCAATTATTTAATTATAATCTATGAGCTGACAAGTCCCAAACTATGCCTGTAGCTCAGCTCTCATTTGAACTTCAGACTTGTAGTATATATCCAAATGCTTGCAGTGTGGGCCACTTAGAAGTCACACAGGCATATCAAGCCAAACACATTAGCTTTCCACAAAATCTTTAATAAATCCTCTATTCCCTATCACACTGAAAATATCCCATCTATATAACTGCCCATGCTAATAATCTTCAGTTTTATCCTTAACTTCTCTCTCCCTTTCCTTCATTCTACAAATCTAACCTGTCAGTATATATCAATGTTATCCATGCTATCATAGATATATATATATGTATCTTAAATGTATGTAATTATTCCTAGCCCAGTCCTATTACTATTACTTTAAATTAAGTCATCTTTCCTTTTGTATGTGTGGTTAGATTAGAATACGCCTTCTTGTCTCCTTTACTCTAGTCTCTCCCATCCACCTACACCTCCATCTTGCATTCCTCATACCATACACCAGGCGACTTTTTAAAGTCACAAATCTCATTCCTTCTTTCCTCTCTTTAAAATCTTTCAGTGCTTCCCTTCTTCTGAGGTTAAACTTCAAAATCCTAGACATGACCTACAAGCTCTAAAAGATCTGGCCTCCAGGACTCTCAATCCTCATATACAAACACCCATCCCTTCTTAGTCTGTACACTGTAGCCGTACTGAATGTGTCTGCTTTCTCCAGACATGCCATACTCTCCTTTACCTCTGGACCATTTTTCTGCCTGGAGTTGCCCCCGCTGCCAACCTGGCTAACCTCTCATTATTCAGATAACACTCTACAAACTCCCTCTCTAACCTTTATCTCCAACTGGGTTAGAGACCCCTGCTATGCACTGTCATAGCACCCTCAGTTTCTTAGACCATTACAGTTACTATTGGCTATTATAATTGCTCATTTCATTTTCTGCCTTCCCACCCGACTGTTTCTTTTGTGAGAGCAATACTAATCTTTCTTGGTCACTGTTTTTCCCAAACCCACACAATGGCTAGAATGCAGTACAATTCAAACAGTACTTGGTGATTGACTATATCCACACCTATGACCTTTACTGAGATGATTCTTTCTTTTATCTTCCTACCCTGTAAAACTTTGATAGTTCCCTTATTACTCCTTTCCTAGGTTGACGGCATTTTTCAGTTCATGCACACAGTAACATTTATGATCGGTCATTACTTAATTTTGAAAATATTAACTCCTAATAGAGTTAATTATGCATATGATATTGAAGGAAAATAATAACCAGGCCTTTGACAAAAGGGGAGGCAATAATTAAGGTATTTGTAATATTTGCTTTAACTAGCAGATCTAAAAACAGGGTCAGAAGTTACGAAACTTTTACTTTTAGTTGATAATAAATCAATAAATACAGAAAATAAATTACAGATTGTCTTTCACAAAGTATAAATTACAGTTTATGACTTCACAATAAAGTGCGATAATAAATTATAGTTTGATCATCATAAATTATAAATGACAGTTATGACTTTCATCACTATCTTATGGTTGTACAAAGGAAATCTTAATGGAAAGATATCTACAAAACTCCATTTAATAGACTTAAAAACCACACTGAATCAGAAAATTTATGTCTACTTTGCATTTTGTCAATGTAAATTTACAGTCTTCTCTTTTGTTCCAACAAAAATAACTCTACTTCCTGATAACTTTTGCTTTCTCAGTTTCAAATACTTTCTCCCACAGTCTATATGCTTAAACCTCACCTTCTATACAAAGGTATAAACACTGCTCAAGTAACACCTCCTCCGTGAGGTGGTAAGCACAAGCTATCCATATTATACTCAACCCTATAACACTTCAATTATTTTATATTTATATTTCTATAAAAATCATTCCTATCCAGGGCCACTGCATACTCACATGTGCTTTGAAATCCACCTTTGTGCTCACCATACCCAGAGGGGGTGACTTTTCCTGATTAGCTTCATAGAAGCAGACACTGTTTTTTATTCTAATTTTCACAAAGCTGTCCATAAATTAGAAGTAGTCCTGTTTGTGTATATAATTCTTCTAGACCAGCAATTTTCTTTTTCTTTTAAGATTTTATTTATTTATTTTTAGACAGAGAGGAAGGGAAGGATACATCAATGTATGGTTATCTCTAGAGCACCCCCGACTAGTGGTCTGGCCCACAACTCAGGCACGTGCCCCAACTAGGAATTGAACCGGCGACTCTCTGGTTCACAGGCCAGTGCTCAATCCACTGAGCCACACCAGCCAGGGCAAGACCAGCAATTTTCAACCCTTTTCATCTCATGGCACACATAAACTGATTACTAAAATTCTGCAGCACACCAAAACAATATATATTATATTTTTTACAATCTGTAAAAAAAATAGGTATGGTTTTGATTCATTCATGACAGGCGACTATTGCTGTTTTGGCCGTTGTCATGTTTTTTATTTGATAATCTAAGGGAAAAGAGGTCAGGGCCCCTCACTAAATAGTCAGGTATTGCATGTTTTAAAAATTCTTGCAGCGCCCCAATGTGCCTCTTGCAGCACACCTGTTGCACATCACTGCTCCAGACTATAAAAGCTTGGGAGGAGGCACTTTCATTCATAAAACCTTTAGACACAACGGAATGGCTGCTTTAAAAAGTGCATGTTGAACATATGAATAAAATCATAGATACTGTCTGGCATCACTTACCAAATTGGATTCATTAGGTGGGATGTACTTCTCTGTTCCCATTCGCACAAGTCCATCATGATACAGAAATATTTTTAGTGGATCACATGATGTTACCAGAATATAAATTCGTAAATCAAACTTGTAGCCTTCCATTAGGAATGGCTTGTCAATGTATTCTTGAACAATCAAATGATCCTGAGATGGAAGTTTGTCACCATTTCTTATCAAAGAAATCCTAAGTTTAAAGAAAAAAATCAGAAGAACAATTTGATATGCAGTCAAGATGTTCACAAAATTAATAAATAATACTCAAGAGGAAAATGGTGGAGTAGATGCTCCAAATTCTGTCCCTTCACAAAAGCAGTGACTACTAAAAAAAAAAAAAAATGTACTAGAATCAACTTTTCTGGAATCATAGAAACTAATCAAAAGGTTGTGAAACATTGTAACAACAATAAGAACAACAACAAGAACAACAAAAAGCAGCTAATTTTATGTAAAACAGCTTTTTGGCATTTTAACTTACTCTGGTACCATCCCCCCAACCCCCAGCTCACCAGTTTGGCAGTGGTCTTGAACAACCACCCATGTTTCCAGTACAGATCCTGGTTCCAGAGGGAGCAGACTAGACCTTATTCTTATGGTTGTCTTTTTGTTTTCAGCCTGTGCAGTGGCTCTTCTGGAGGACCTCTAAGGGCTTGCTTTTATCTTGCCTAACTGGGAACTCTCTCAGGGCTGAGGCAGCTACTTGGGGAGGCAATTATGGAGAACACTTATAAGACAAATGTATTAGTTCCTGTTGTCTAGGACAACAAAATAACCATTGGGGAAAACAAGAGATCAACTAAAAAGATCAGGAAAAAAGTTTGAGGATGAGTCTCATTGGGAAATAGGGCTTTGAAAAGTTCTGACATGTTTCTAGGGATCTAAAAACCTAAGGCTAGGTGCGTGCTCAGAAAAGACCTAGAAGGCCCTAAGCTCTTACCTCTCGCTAACCATCGGGCTCTCCACAAGTAGGAAGTGGAGGCTAATGCAGAGTTGTAAATTGCCTAGTTAAGTACAGAAGTCATGCTCCAATACAAATATACACATAGCTCATCTGAAAAATTGGGCAATTTTTTTTGAAGGGTAGGTTCCAAGTGTTTAAGAAAATCTCTATCCAGTTAGTAGCTGAACACTGGCCTGACAGAACAGGAACTTCAGTGGCCACACACAACAAAGAATACAGACTTTACAAAATTATTTCATAAAGGCCACTAAACAAGTAAACAACAGCTATGACAATCATTAACACCAACCAAAAAAAATCCTACAGGGGAGGGAGGAGCTGATTTCCAGATTTGCTACATTATAATATTCAAAATGTCCAGTTTTGAACAACAAAAACAATGAATCATGCAAAGAAAAAAGAAAGTATGACCCGTACACAGGAATATTATCAATTAATAGAAATAGTTCCTGAGGAAACCCAGATATTGATTTTACTGGGCAATCAACTATTTAAATCAACTATTTTAAATCTGTTCAGAGCTAAAGGAAACCATGAGAATGCTATATCACCAAACTGAGAATATCAATAGAGATAGAAATTATTTTTTAAAGGGTGAGGGAGAAAACTCAAGCAGAAATTCTGAAGTCGAAAAGTACAATAACAAAACAAAAAATTCATTAGAGGGGCTAAACAGAAGATTTAGGAAGGCAGAAAAAGAAAGCAAACTTCACGGTCAATTAAGATTAACTAGTCTAAGGAACAGGAAGAAAAAACAATGAGGAAAAATGAACAGAGTTTAAGAGTTCTGTGGAATACTATCAAGAATATTAACATACACATAATGGAATCTCAAAAAAAGAAGAGAGGGAGAAAGGCACAGAAAAAATATTTGAAGAATTAATGGCTGAAGACCTCCCAATTCATTAAAAACAAACAAACAAACAAAAAAAACCCAACAGCCTACAGATCCAAGAAGCTCAATGAACTCCAAATAGGATAAACTCAAAGGGATCCACACTGAGACACATAATCAAACTGTCAAAAGCCAAGGCAGAGTCCTGAAAGTAGCAAGACTGAAGCTATTCATCATGTCCCAGGGATCCTCAATAAGATAAACTGCTGATATCACAACAGAAACAATGTAGGTTAAAGACAGTAAAATAGCATATTCAAAGAGCTAACAAAAACGAAAAAAGAACTGTTAACCAGGAGCTCTATTATCTGGCAAAGCTATTTAAAATTAAAGAAGAAATTAAGACATCACCAGATATAAAAAAAAGAGTTTGTTGCTAGCACACCTGGCTTACAAGAAACATTAAAGAAAATCCTTCAGGTTGAAACAAAAGGACACTAGACAGTAATTCAAATCAAATAAAGACCACCCCTAAAGGTGATTCATGGTAAATATAAAAGTCAGTATTAGTGTAGGTTAGGTATGCAACTCCTCATTTTTCCAATATAATTTAAAACACAACTGTGTAAAACAATATTATAAATCTGTTAATGGGCACACAATATATATGATGTAATTTGTGACAATAAAGGGGGCAGAGATATATAGGAGCAGTTTGGTTTCTTTAAACTATTGAAACTAAATCGATATTAATCCAAACAAGACTGTTATAAATTGAGGTGTTAATTGTAATCCCAGGGCAACCATTAAAAATTCAAAAAATACATAGTAAAAAAAATGGGAAATAAAATTGGTACGCTGGAAAATTATTTAATACACGAGGGTAGAAATAGAGGAATTGAAGAATAGAATAAAATCTATACATAAGACATACAGAACACAAATAGCAAAATGGCAGAAATAAATCTTTCCTTATCAATAATTACTTAAGTACAAATGGATTAACTCTCCTATTAAAAAACAATATTTGGTAGAATGTATTAAAAAAAATGGGGCAACTATATACTGTCTACAAGAGATTCATTTTAGATTCAAACTCTCAAATAGGTTGAAAGTGAACAAATGGAAAAGATATTTCATGCAAAGAGCAACCAAAAGAGATCTGGAGTGGCTATACTAGTATCAAACAAAACAGACTCTGGGATAAAAATTATTACAAAAGACAAAGAAAAACAGTATATGAAGATTTTTTAAGTCGATGTACCAATAAGATACAAGAATTATAAATATATATGCACCTAACAACAGAGCTCCCAAAATATGTGAAGCAGAAATGGATAGAACTGAAAGGAGATAGTCCAATAATAACATCTAGAGTCTTCAGTACCTCACTTTCAATAATGGAGAAGACGACCACACAAAAGATCAGCAAGGAAATGGATACATTCCACAGATGACAGAAACGTCCTTTACCTACTCACTCCAATACAGGAGATAAACCCTGGCAGCACAGTATGAATAGCATGCTTTTTCAGCTAGTTTTTATACTGTTGTCAAATCAGATTAATACCTATGCATAATGTTTTACCAGCAAGTGTGAATACATATAAACGTAAATTTTAATATTAATTTTTAACATTAAAATTGAGCAAATGTGAACTTCAATTATACCCCCCAAAATTTTCCTTTGATACTAGTATACGGAGAACCACCTTCACATTAAACAACTACAATAAAATTCCCACTATCACGTTTACTTTTTATTTTTAAACCACAATTAAAATTAATGTCTGATAAAATTACTACTGAAAGTTAAAGGGAAATTGTTGAACACTAATTTACCTGGCAGCTACATTTCCAATATCTTTTTTTCCCACGTTTAAAACAAAAGATTAAAATGACTTGTGTTTTTATTAAAAGCAGACTCAGCCACATTTGTGTTTTTGCAAAAGCACACTGCAAAAAGCTAACATAAGTGAAAGGAAACAGGAATGTTATTCTGTAATCTATTCTCAGCTAACATGTCTAGTTCTTAGTATTTTAGCCTAATGTGTTCTCTCATTTTCAATCCAATTACTATGGTTACAAAAAGATAAAACTTATTTGTAAAGCAAAAATACATGTAAAAGTAGTTCCCTTTCCATTTCTTTCTCCAAGGCAGTTTAGCTCTGTGGTACCCACTGCATTTTATTCTCCAGGATTACTCTAAAATTACTATGAACGCAAATTTTATATTTAAGAAAATAGGAAACATCTTTTTTTCCCTCTATTTTGTTGTTTCCTATTAAAGTCTTACAACCTACTGATTTAATTTTTAAATTGAATTACTGAAGCTTGTAGGATAGGGTAAAAGGATTCATTAAATATTTAGTTCCAAAAAACAATAGTTAGAAATCTATTTTATATTTTTCATATTAGTTCTCAACCATGAGTGAATGCTCACATTAATTCTCCCCACCCCCCATTTTTGTTTTGTTTTTTTTATATTGCATGTGAATACTACCTACCCATGACCCATTGCACCATTAGCTGGTTTTACTATAAAAGTTTTCTGCTTTCTTTTTTTCTTCAATTCTTTCATATAGTTCTGGAATTGAGTATATTCAGCAGGGAAGATCCATGTTCGAGGAACAAAGGTATAATCCAGAGGCCGGGACTTGATCATTCTATAAGTTGGAGATAATATAAAAATAATGTCTATTCAAATTTTTCTAAATTTTCTTTCTGTGATACTGACATTTACTACATGGATCTAAATCCCTCTATTCATTTACTGATTCATTCATCAAATGTCTATTAAGCACCTACTATGTGCTAGGCACCATTCTAGATACCAGGGATATATCAGTGAAAAAGTAGACACAGTTCTCTGTCCTATACACTAATGTGCACAGCAGTAGATCAAACATGTATTTGGGTATATACTATGTGCTAGGCACTGGGAATATTAAGTTAATAGGATCCCTTCCATAAGGAATTTATATACAGGGTATTAATTAAATACAATGTGATAGATGTAATAAAAGCATAGTAAGGCAAGATAATGTGGAGAGTCACCTACTCATCCCCAGGAATGAGGATGGGCAGCAGGAAGTGGCTCATGGCCGGGTGCCATTTATAATGCTTCTTTAAAGATGGTTTATAGTCCTCTGGGTCATCCGTAGGCAGAGTTCTGATTGCCTTTTACTCCAGTGTTTTTTGGAATTTAACTCCTTTTCTGAGAAAATTGTGAAGCCTTGAGTCAGTAGAGCTTTTGTTTATATGAACTCTTTGTGCATATACATGTGGTTTTATGGCTTCAACGTCTGTACTAATATTCTTGTATCTGCTACAAATCAGGCTGCCTATTTGATACATAACTTAAAGATAATACTTGGTTTAAAATGTTTACTTTTGATGAATTCCAATTGTTAACTGTTTTGTATACATTAATTCCCAATAAAAATGAATTTAGAGAAATATTTGAAAATATCTATTAAAGAAAATCTATTTCAAAAAAGGTTTTAAATATTATAAATACATGCAAGTCTTTTATAGAAAAGCAGATATTGTAGCAGATATTGTCCTCAAATAAAATCTGTAAAGAACTACAATGGAACCATAGTAGACAGTATGCTGAGAGGTGAGGCCTAAATCCTAAAATGAGGAGTCTGGAATGCATTAGCCACTTGGCCTCCACAACTGGAGTTTCATACAGTTACCATATTTCAAGCCGTGCCTTCAAACGAACCATGTAAAAGAGTTATGTTTTCATTATAAGAAGGGATACAATTGCCAATTCATGTGTCAAACCCAGAATGTCAACAAGCTAAACAATCTCAGTTTCAAATAGGCTAACGTTGACTGGTTTGAAACACACATTTAAGGAAGCACAATAACAATGCTAATGCCTTTGTTTCTGTTTCTAAAACCTTTCAATATATTTATTACATTTTTAACAATTAAATAAAATTAGATCAAGTTAAAGCTTTAATTAGAACAATATAGTTTGAAATGACCATGTAGTATTTATGAATAACATTCTTTCAAATATATTTGGAAAAAATTAAAGCACACATATATTCAAGAGAAACACTTTATTTCATTTAGGTAGTCTAACACAAATCATTTGAGGTGAAAATGTGCAACTTCCAAAGAGGTATTTGGTCTTGCTTAGGAATTTAGGAATCTGGGATAACTTCTGCTCATTGCGCTGTCATGGATTTATTAAATTATATTAAACACATGATTTATACAACTATTTTTTATATTACTAGCTCAATTTTTTAGAAGATTATTTTTTCCTTAAGGAGAATTCCAAGGGTTCTACAGAATGAGAAATCGCCCTTTTGCAATAGCCTACTAATAGGTCTAGGGGCTCTACATTATACCCGCCGCCTCTCCCAACCATACAGATTTCTATTCTCTACAAAGCAGCCAGAACGATCTTTTCGAATAACAAGTCTGGTCATATCACTAACTTTATCAGCCCCTCACTTTATTCTTTGGATTTTAGAATAAAGACCATAATCACTCTTCAGCTACTCTCCCTCCCACCACCAAAATTTCTGTGTTCCAGCCACACTTGGCTTTCTTTCAGTAGCTTGACTATTCATGCTTTCTCCTAGCACAGGACCTTGGACCACGCTATTCTTCCTGCCCAGAGGCTGTTACCCGCCATCTTCACCAGTGAACTCATACTCATCATTTATATTTCAGCTTCCATACCGTTTCTTCAGAAAAACTCTCGAGTGCCTCCTTAAGCTGGAAGTACTTTACTGTGCACTGATACAGAACTTTGTGGCACTTATCACAAAGTTGCAATCCAAAGTTGTAAAAGCCTCGAGTCAGCTTTTGTACCCAGAGCCTGGCGCAGTGCCAAAATATTTATTTATAAAAAATTGTGTATTTATTCTTATGTGTTTAAACTTCAGTCACCTTCAAAGTACTCTCCCTTTGATGCAATACACCTATCAAGATGTTTTTTCCATTGCTCAAAATAGTTTTTGAACTCGTTGATTTTAACGCCTTTTAGTGCTTCTGACATTTGTGTTTCACCTCTTCCACACGGGCAAAACATTTCCCTTGGAGGACTGTTTTCCATCCAGGGAAACAAACAAACAGAAAACTCACTCGGGGTGAGATCCAGTAAATAGGGAGGGTGGGACAGTCATGCTGTTTTTGGTCAAAAACTGCTGACCACTCAGTGCAGTGTGGGCAGGTATGCGTATAAATCACCCATCATGAAATGGGGAAACACACTGAAAGAGAATTGCAAAAAAATCCACTGAGGCTGAACATTGCCTCTCACAACAATGCCAGCTGATACACTGACATAGTTGGGTTCCCTAGAACACTCACCTCAGCAGGGGAATCCTATACTACAAAAGGCCCGCCCTCTAGAGGATAATTCCAGTTTGCAGGGGAGGGGGGCCCTCTTGTATTTAATAAATATGTGTTAAGTGAAAATAAATGACTTAAATAAAACACATATTCAAAACTTTACAGAGGTAATTCTTCCCTTTTAAATCTATCCTTCCTGCAATTCCTATGTTAATCAATCATAACACCTACACAATATCCTAAGCCAGAAACCTAGGAGTCATCTTGGAAAGTCCTCTCTTATTCCCCTATATTCTCATATCGCAGTAGTTTTCAAGTCCTATAAAGTCTATGTCCTTCATACTGGGTTGGCAAAAAGGTCATTTAGGTTTTTTTTTTCTGTAAGATGGCAACTGAAAAGCAAAAAAAATAAAATAAAAAAGATCTGTGCAGTGCATGAGAACGTCCTGTGACTGATGGAATGCGTCAAAAGTGGTTTGCAAAGTTTCTTGGTACTACTGACATTTTAGCCAAATAATTCTTTGTAGGGCTGTCTTATGCATCAGAAGATACTTAGCAGCACCCCTGACCTCTACCCACTAGAAGCCAATAGCGGGAAATAGCCGACATGCTAAAAATATCCAAATCAATGAGGCATTGGTGAAAAATGGGAAATGTGTCTTTTATTTTACAGAAAATAACTAAACACACTTTTTGGCCAACTCAATACTTTCCAGATTTATCTTCTCTTCCCCATTCCCACTCTATCTCTCATTTGGCTTACTAGCTGCTCATTATTTCTCACCTGGATGTTAACGGTCATCCTCTCCAGGGCTTTCTCCCTCTGGTCCTACCTTCATTGAATCTGTTATCTGTATCGTCACCAAGATCATCTAAAACATGCTATTTCTCTGCTTAAGCCCATTAAATAACTCCTTATTTCTCTCAGGATAAACAGAAATGTCTGTGGTGTAGTTAAAGGGATTAAAGAATAAGTGATTAAATAAAATATAATAACAAGGCAGACACGGCCTGCCTTTGCATTATCTCCAGCATCATCTCAGGTTGACTCTCCTTACTTCCTAGATAACCACAGAAACTGCATAAAGTTCCCCAAACATATCATGTTGCTTGAAGTCTCTCCCCCTGTTGTCTTTGCCGTCAGTCTCCTTGCCTTCTTCTCAAAGGGTAAAAGCCTATACACTTTTCAATATCTATGTCATATTTAATTTCTCAGGAAGCCTTCCCTGCCCTCCAAAATAATCCCCCCACTATCTGTCACAACCATACACTGACTCTGCCTCTCCTGCGGCACCATCCAACTCTGCTGTGCCAGTCTTTCTCCCTTACTAATGTGTGAGTTCTAGGCAGGAACGGGATAGGCCTCATTTATCTTGTTTACTTCAAAGGTAGGGCATAAAATAGACATGCAAAAATATTTGTTGAGTGCTAGGCAGACACTAGACTTTCTTTAACTTGTTTACTTCAAACTTAGCAGTCTCTGGAGGATAAAATAGACATTCAAAAATATTTGTTGAGTGAGTGGATGTATAAACTTTCACATGGATATATGCAGGTTATTTCTTTAATTGCACACAATTTTCCTAACCTTTCTCTATGAAAGTGCCCTCTTTTAAAAATTTTTTTCTTACTTTATCACTCAGCTTTCTTAAACTAAAAAAACATCTAATCAACAGAAATATAAACTGCATAAAAATTCTTCAGTTCATTCAGTAATTGAGTACCTGTGAACAGCTTTTCCCAGGAAAGCAGAATGTTACTCTAAACAGCGGTCTCAGAAATAAATATATGGGCATGTATGTCCTTGGGTGGGAATATACAGGGCGGGCAAAAAGCAGGCTTACAGTCATTCGTATGAGAAATAATACAACAATTAACAAATAATAATCCAAGAATGAGCTGTTTCACGTACTCACAACTGTAAACCTCCTTTTCCCTGGCCCTGTCTATACGTGGCTTCTGTGCATGTGTGGGCACACATGCCTACTACAGTGCCTGGCACACATTAGATGCTCAATAACCAGTATATGAATATACACATGCACACATGGCAATAACGCAACAAATCAGTTCCTGCAAGGTTTAAGTGAAAATAAAGAAGTACATGTTGAACAAAAAGTAAAAAGAACCCTGAGAGTATGGAAATCAAGATCCCAATCCATCTCTGCTATTAATTATTTGTTTGACTTTGTGCAACACATTTCTCTGACCTTCAGTTACCTCCCTCGCAAGGTGCAGAAATAGAATCAGAGAACTTTTAAGACCTTTCCAGCTCTAAAATTCTCTCTCTTCCATCAAAATATCATTTCAAATCAATGTTAACTTTATGAAAGATAGTACTATAATATTCAAACTGTAAACTTCTAACAGAGCTATTCTATTATAAGAAAATGAAGATTACTTGGTCATATTTCTTGCTAAGAAATCCTTCCTACAGATCTCTCCCATTCCTGGGAAATGGTTGATCCTCTGGAAAATAAAAAGGTAAACATTAATATTCTCATTTACTTAGTGAATACATTCACTTATACTATAATAGTTATAAGTTTTCATGTCCTAATAAAACTTTAAGTTTTTGTGTCCTAATAAACTGGCAATTATTAATGTAATATATTTAAATTAAATGACCTAGAATGAATTAAAGAATCTATAGTAATCAGAGAATAAAACTGCATAATTTTAAAGAAATCAGAAAAGGGTGTTCATATAGACATTAAAATTATAATCTCCCATGTTCAATAACTGGTAATTCATTGTTGAAACTATTTTTGGCATTCTACATTTACTACAGTCATACAGATAAGCATTGCAGAAAAACTGGTGAAAATGGACTTATTTGTTCCCTATAATAAAATCCATATTACCATCCAAAATAACATTTGAAGAACTACACGACTGTCAATTGTCTAAAATTCCATGCATTTGACTTTTTAAATTTAAGTTTGTATCACACCCTAAACATAAAAGAATGAGGCCAGATATATAACTGATATTACAAGGTATTTCCCCAATATGATCTCTCTCTGCAATCTATTCCACATCGTTCATCCTTAAGCATAATGCAAAACACCAATCTAGGAAAAGTTTTCTTCTATCAGTTCTTAAGTAAAGATGGAAAGACGTTAAAGTTACATCTGAAAAGATGCAGGCTTCATGTTGAGTCAGTACAACTGGACAGCAACAAAACAGGCTACTGGGTAAGTTAGGACGGAAATTCAATATGTCGACATATTAAGAACACTATCTAAGGAAAAGTATAAGGGAATTCATGTAACTTTCCTAGTGGCCAATAATTGGTCACGATTAATTCCCCACCTGATAATTTTGCAGCTCTGCAATCTTCTCCTGCTGAACTGCAGAATCACACCATATAAGGTTACTTGTTTCATCCTCATCTGGAGTTTTCATAAATCCCATTTCATCTATTACTAAACGAACTGCAAGTAAACGATTACGTTAGACCAAAATTAAAATACTTCAGTAATATATTCAATGGGAAAACATTTTTTGAGGTACATATATAAATTTTAGTTCAAAGTATTTCATTGGGAAAATATACACTAGTTACAGCATAAACTTATTTTGAGTTACAGCAATTTATCTAGCACTAAATTATAGTAATTTAATTTACTATAGTAAAAATAGTAACTGAGAATGGTTTTTAGGTTGCACCCAAAATCCTTAGTTTCAGTCCTCTAAGATTTAACAGGTACACAACACTGTTAAAGAGGTCAATGATTATTCATGGCACAAGGAAAACATATGCACAGCTGAGACGATGCTTCTGTCAGGAAAATGTACTTTCATGGCTTTTTCATGACCTTGGGCTAAGGACAAAGGGAAAAGGGAAAGTAGCCCCTGATCATTATATCATTAGACCTAAGCTATACTTTCTACCTCCCTAGTAAAAATTCTTTTTAGCCCTTAAAATCAAGTCAGCATGTTGACACTAAGAATACAAAATAATAAAGCAGAATTCACTGCACATTTTCAAAAAGTGGCTCTCTTATCTTTCCCAAATTCTCTAATCTTACTGAAAAGAATTTATGCTCAGAGGAAAGCTTGCTTTTTAGTACAAGCTATAGACTCTTCTCTGATTTAGATAACATTTTTCTCTTCCAATAAATTTCAAGTTCAATCTTATCTACGATAAAGATAAGCAAAATACTTAGGATAAATTTTGGGTTCCAACAAAATTCTAACTACAGAGCAGTGTTTCAGTGTTTTATTTTTAAATGTTTTACTGGTATCCAATACGTGAGGAGAAATGGTAAAAAGCAATCAATTGATTTATTTGGCTCAAGTATGAAACCAACGAGCAAACCCCTGTTGGTCTCATGTCCTGGGGACTCATGTTTGTTTCTTGGCTGAGGGAAAAAAGAACTTTTCATGCAATAGTGCCGAGAACACAGGCATAAAAAAGGACAGTAATTGGAGGAGGAGGCGGTCGGGAAGGGGATTGTTGAGCTGAAGTCGTTGTCTTCCACGAGAGGCTCAGTACGACTTGAGGTTGTTCTGAAGGCCCAGGTGACAATGTACAAGAGTTGGGAAAACAGCTGTTCCTCTTTTTTCTGACACAAACCACGGAGCAGCTCCAGTGTCCCAAGGGCTCACGAGCTGCTGTGCCACTTAGAATTCATAGGGAGGACCACGGCGATAGCGCCACAGCCTGGGAGACTCCTTCAACTGGCTCACCGGCCAAACACTGATGAGGCCAGAGCAGCAGCTCAGAAGCAGACCTGCTCCTGAGTACGTGAGACACACTGTCTGGGCCTCTCAGAAATGACTGGCAAGGCCTTGATGAGAGAAATGGAACCAGAATCAACGAGAAGAATGCTAATGCAACTTTGGCCCTCTGAACACTTCCTAGGGAACTGAGAGACAGCTGCACTTAAACACTCTCCTTTCAGTCAAGGTTTCTTAGGAACCCCACAAGAACCTTAAAAGGGACAGGGTAAGTTAACACCACCCATCAATCACTTCCACAATGGTCACCTTACTCTTGCTTTTTCACTCTGGAAAAAAAGGCTGCAAGTAAACCCTGAACCTTTCACATCTCACCCACTCACACCAACCTACCTAAAACCTCTTCCTCTGAGGAACACTTGTCAGAACACAGCAGCGGTTTTCAACCAGTGTGCCGCAGCGCCCTGGTGTGCTGCGAGAATTGTTAAAACATGCAATGCCTGACTGTTTAGTCAGGGACACTGACTTCTTTTTCCTTAGAGTGTCAGATTTTAAAAATGACAACAGCCAGCACAACAATAGCCGTCCGGTGCAAACGGATCAAAGTTCCACCTATTTTTTTTGGTCAGACTGACCAAAACTTAAAACATTTGGGGGGTGCCGCAGAATGTTAGTAACTGGTTTAGGTATGCCATGAGATGAAAGAGGCTGAAAATCACTGGGATCGAGTACTGGAGAACCTCAGTTCCGCTGACATATTCCACTGACTGCTGATGAGCTTTGGTGAACTATGGTAAATAAAAAAGAGATTCTCAAAGATGAATAAGGGTAAAAACATTAACATCTTTGAGGTTCATATGATTTTCCTCAACTCTTAATACAAAACAATTAAGAAAAGAGGAATATTATTTGAGTACTTGGTAATAATAAAGGGTTTTGCAATGCTGGGCAAAGGTATCTTAATTTTAAGTAATTAATTTCTCTTACATGTTCTCTAAACTGTAGATACTATTTACACATAAAAACTAGAATTTCATTAATAAATAGCAACAGCATCTTCAAAAAATTTCTTTAAAAAGAGAGAAATGTATTTTTACTCTATTCTTTAAATCAGGTTCCCATTGTTTAATAAAAATCTCAAATTTTACACGGCTCATTTTATAGTTAATATTTTAATGTTTAATGCTCACATTATTTTATACTTGATTTTAACATTAAGTTTAATTAAAATCATCACATTAATAAAGTTTTTAGTTTACACTCATGTTTTAATTGATTATTGACATGTTAAAGATCTCATAAAAATTTTACAGAGGGCATTTAAAAATACATTACAGGAAGGTGGTGTCTCTCTGTATTTCTACATTGTTTTCAACATCAAATTAGTTTTGCCAACAAGTACAGAAATCCCATGGCTGTGAGGGGACCTACCAATTTCAAACTTTGTCCCAGCAACATTTGCTGTAATTATTCCTTTCTTTTTCTTCTTTCTGACTTTCCTTTTCATAGTGCTTTGATAAGGCAATTCTGTATTCAGGTCCAGGGGAGAGGGTCCCTGAATAACTTCAGAAGAAATGTAAATCAACAAAGTATCGTTGAAATAAAAAAAAAAAATACCACACCAGAGAACACAAATGCCCTCCCACAAAATGTAAAACTTTAAGTTCAGGTTCTTAAGAGTCCCCAGCTAATCTTTAATTCTTAAAAATAATTAGCAGTAATGATCTATAATATCTTTGTATTTTGTAATACGCTTAAGTCAGCCTGCTTACCTCTTTCTTGAGGCAGAGATGGCATTATTGCTTGTGCCGATTAGCGAGCAGTGTGTGTCCGTACCGAGCTCTCAGGTAATCCGGACAGCCTGCATGGGTCTAAGGAGGATATGGCTCCCGACCACTGACAGTTCCTATCATATTATCTTGGTGGGACACTCAGGTTTCAGGGCACCGAAGTCATGGGATAAGAAGATACCTGTAGGGATTTTAAAACAAAGTCATTTAGAAAAGAGCTTTTATGAACTGTTTTGACATCTGCCAATACTACTTTTTCTAAAAGTCAAGTAAAAAAATGAAAGAATATAACCAGTTAACAAATATTAGCTTATTAAGCCTTATGCTAAAGGCCAAGTGACGGCCCCCTGTCCTAAAAAGTTCAGTTTAGAGGAAGAGGTCTTATTTAAGTCATGTATCATATTTACATACGATAATAACCTTCACTGCCATTTACTGAACACTTGCTATTTTAGGCCACTGAGACCACTTGCCTTTGCAACAAAACTCTAAGATAGACTCTTGTATCCCAGTCTTATTGAAAAGTAAATTGTGCACAGAAAGGAGAAATCTTTTCAAAGAAAGTAAGTGACAAAATGGAAACTAAAATTAATATCTCTCTTATGTCAAAGCCAGTGGGACCTGGAACAACCTTCAATCTAATGCCATGAACTTAAGTTCTTTTAAATGAAACAGTGAAATAAGTGCCAGGTAGAGGTCACATGCTGACCGAATACAGAGAAAAGTGGTTCATTTCTATGGTGTGTGTGTGACGGGGAGGAGGAGCCAACACACTTTATAAAATAAATGACATTTGAATTGTGCCTTTAAAAATGAGAACAATTGTGAAAGGCAGAAAATAGGCGAAGTCATTATGATGATGATCTTATTTGAGTACACAAAGGAATGAAATAACCATTTTTTAAATGAATGAATTAATTTGATTTGGCTACACCCCAACATGCCTTATATTATACTTCACTTACATATTC
The DNA here is from genome assembly GCA_004026545.1 of Mormoops blainvillei. Taxonomy (NCBI): domain Eukaryota; kingdom Metazoa; phylum Chordata; class Mammalia; order Chiroptera; family Mormoopidae; genus Mormoops; species Mormoops blainvillei. Next base: position 25,154 of record PVJD01012149.1, read on the forward strand.
ATTGTGTATATATGCACAGAGGTATTTATGCCCTTACTGTACTCTACTGCCCAGTCTATACTATCAACTTTCTAATTTCTTCCTTCAAATCATAAGAATCTTTGAGTTCTTGTAGCATGTTTCTAAACATAATGAAAAAGTATAAAATCTATCATGATAAATAAAGGCATGTATCAAAACCTTTATTAGGAGAGTTTCAAGTTTATCAGAAATTCAGAAACATTCAGAAATTCAGCTACATTAAAATACAACTCATATACATCACCCCAAATAGTCATTATTAATAAGATTTATTATTTTAAAAATTTAGAGCTTAATTTCTTCTCAGATATCACTTTTACTAGAATTCTCTAGAATAATTCAATCTCAAAACTATAGAAAGAGTGATTATTACAGACCAACTGTGGGCAGGTACTATTTTAAGAATCTAAACTATTTCACCTCACTAACAAACCTACAACTTAAGTATAATTTCCACTAGTTTTTCAGATATGAAAACTAAGGCTAAGTTATATAAATCAAGGTAACATTGCTTATAAGTAGAAAACCTAGGCTTTCAACCCAATTTGGATTATCCTGTCCATCTATTCACTAAGCCCCAGTATTTTCAGACACTATACTAACATGTCATACAGATGCAAAAGAAGTTTGCAGCCCTGTTGCTGTCCACACAACAAATATGGGTGTATTCTGGGAATTCACAATACTTCAGAACAAACAGTGAAACGACAGCAAATATCCCTAACCTGATCTCAGCTCCCAATTCCAAGCTGGAAATAGACTAGATTTCTTCTCAGAATAAAAGCAAGGAAAACTCTAAAGTTCAGATCGATTTATTTTTGGAAGCTCTCTGATACCCCAGGGAGGTAACTATTTGAGTTTACAAGTCCTTGTCCAACCTCTTGTTACTGGAGTAAACAAAGATCCTCTTATGGAAACAGAGTACTTATTACATTGAAAGTAGGTGACAAAGTCAACTAGAGTTTGAGAACAACGTTTGCCCAACTATACTAACAATAAACTAGTATTTGTCATAAGCTCTAAACACAGATTTGTTCATTTCTGACTTAAATGATGAGCCATAGGATTTTGATTTCTGTCGAGGTCAAAAGAAGAACTATTGTCCCTTCCCCCATCCACACGGGAATTTAAAGGCCTTAAAATTATTCTCTCCACATACTGGTATATGCTTCAATTCCATTTATGGTTTGGCAAATAGCAATAAAAGTGCTTTAACAAAGTCAAGGACTTGCTTCTACCATCGCAATTCTAATCATTTCACTTTATTGTAAGTAAGAGATCTGAGATGGCAGATTGATCACACCACTCAGATAAGCCATGGTTACCTACTTTCCAAAAGTAGGAAGCATGTTTCAGTTACTTCCGAAATACTTTAAACCAATAGCTCCTTAAGCTTGGCTGCAAAGTTGAATCACCTGAGGAGCTTTTAAAAATCCTGGTGCCGACGCCATGCCCAGGACACAGGTAGGCCCCAGCATCAGCCTTTTTAAAGCTCTCCAAAGGATTCTAGTGTGCAGCCAAGGTTGACAAGCCCCTGCTGTAAGCACTTCATGGCACTGAAGCAAATACACACATAAAAAATTACAAGGAAGAAGCTAAAGAGCAAAACTCTTATATTTAAGAAGGTCAAATAGGTTGAAATCAACTATAAAAACCCCCATGTCTAGTTCAACTAAACAAATTGGAGGGAAAATTAGGAGATCAACAGACACCAATTTCTAAGACAAAGAAACAATACTATTTTGCAAATAAAGAAGCAATTTCCAAAAGGACTCAATTTCCTAAAATTTCAGACCAATGGTAACTATGAATGTAGGACTTCAAGTGCCACCATGCAAAACAGCAGCTACACCAGACCGAGACAACACGGACGCGCTGGAGTGCCCGTCTTCTCAGGTTTTCCGTTGAATTTCTACTCATCAGTTAAGACCCAGACAAATTTCTACTTTTGCCTTCCTCTAATCATGTCTAAAGAAATTCTTATCTCCCTGTTCTGGTCCATCACAGAGACCAGTTTGCACCCTTGTCACCTCACCGACCACGGCCCAGGAGGGTAAGCTCCATGAAGGCAGCAGTTTTCTTCTACCATGCTCACGCCTTCACTTACAGGTGCCAGAACGGAATCCGAAGCTGTGCTCAATCAGCACTTGTTTAACATTAGTTTAAAAATCAATTAATTAACGATAGCTGAGAATAAGGGAGGGTCATGGAGCTCTCAGAAGCAAACACATATCATTTACAATACATTACTTTTACATTTTTAAGTGAATAAAAGTAAAGCACATAAAAGTTTACATTTGTAGAAAATGCCAGAAGAATATATAGAATACAGGTACAGGGTAGTGGTGGCCTGGTGTGGCTGGGGGCAGCGCAAGGGAGACTTAGTTTTATGCACGCCCTCCAGCGTTCTGTGCATGGCGGAAACAAATTCAAAAAGTTAAATGGTAAAAGTCTGCATCAACATCATCACGTTAATAACAAAAGCCATCAAATTTCGCATTTCATTTAGATGAAAGTGTAATATGGTAGAAAGAACACTGAACAAGAAGTCATTTCAATTATCCCTTACTCTCCCACTTACCATCTAGATGATTTAATTTCTTAATATGCAAGGGGAAAATTGATTCTTTCCATCTAAAGTCTAAGAGGCCAATCCATGAGGATAGCATGGTTGATATTTTTGACAACAAGTAGGAGATAAAACATCTTTTTTTGTAAATCACACAAGGGAAACAGACGCTCCCCAACAATCCCCACAAAGCCATACCCTGGTGAATGCTATCTATGGGTTTTTTGAAATATTTGGGAAATTCTGTGTTCCACAGATTACTAAAATAATCTAGCAAAAAGTCAATGGGAACCAGAATTGGGGCTAAATTGAAAATATATAAATTAATGTTAAATAAAAAGATAATAAAAGCTGTTTTTATGGTGAGAAGGGGAAGGAAAAGAGAACCAATACAAACCAGTACCTGCTGTGTGCTAAGCATTTACACATAGCTGTGTTTGTTTAATCTACCCACTAAATGCCCAGGTACATTTTATGCCAATTTTACAGACAGAAAGATTTAGGCTCCATGATTAAGTAACTTGCCCAAAGTCATACCTAAGAGGTGATAATGAAGTGGTTTGTTTCTAAAGCCCATGACCCTTCCCACTTACTGTGCTACCTTTAAAAGTCAGTCCTTAAACATGACATATTGAAGATTTCACAAAGAAGTTTATTTCTGCTTGACTGGAACTATTTTATAAGCTATGGAATGAGAGCAAGAGAATCAAACCGCGGTTTAAAATGTGGTTGAGATCACAAAATTGCATCAGATTTCATCTCTCTTCGTGGAGCGCCTAGGCTATCCATATCCAGGCTGTGATCCTGTCTCCCTTCATGAAGGCGCTACATGCCAGTAAACAAGTACTATTCTGTATCAGGTCCTGTTGTCAGTGAACAAAATGGAGAAAAATTTCCATTCTTTGTGGCATTTGCATTTTGGTGGAGATAGAGGCAAACGGTAACAGTAAACATATTAAATAAGTAAATCAAAGAAAATGCTAAGTCCTGTGGAAGGAAAAAAAGAGCTGGTTAGGAGATTTGGAGTTTGAGAGGAAAGGAAGAAGGGATGCAATTTTAAATATTGTATACAAATAGGCCTCATGGGGAAGGTGACATTTCAAGAAGGGTAGTATCTTATTATCACAAGTAGAATTGACAAAAATACAAGGTCTGGAAAAAGTCCAGCTATTGTTAATATAATGAGAGTGCTTTGCACAGTCAATGTAACCTGGCAGCCAAGGAGAGTAGACTGGAATGTACGTGCCTGAACAATGACAACCTCACTGTACTAGTCAGTGGAGGCAGTAGATGCTGTTGAGTGAGCATGTGTACTCTGTGGCCGTCACATTCAAAATGACTGAGTGAGTAGAGCAATGAATCTGCATCAAATATTTGCATGAAGCTTGAACATTCCTCCATGGAAACTATTTGGATGATTCAGAAGGCTATCAGGGATAATGCAACGAGTGCAGTGCAAATAAAAGTGTGGCACAGACGTTTCACGTGGTCGAGAATCTGTTGAAAGTGATCCATGTTCTGCAGGACCTGCAACACGCAGAACACCTGAGAATGTTGAACGTGTGGGCTGCAACCAACAAAGATCAGTGACTGACAGTGCAAGAACTAAAAGCTGACCTGGGTCTTCCAAAAGTCACTGTCTTGAGATTTTGATGCAGGATCTTGGCATGAAACATGTCATGGCAAAATTTGTTCTGTGGCTTCTGCTACCAGAGCAGGAGGACCATCGTGCTGCAGTTGTTCATGATGCTTTGAGAACTGTGGTGAGGTCCCAAGATGCCTATTGTGAAGGGGACTGAGGCATCATTGTCCTAAGTACAATGATTCTTGTATCTTGTATCTTCTTCAATAAATGTCTCTGTTTTTCATATTACATGGCTGGATACTTTCTGGACAGACCTCGTATTATGTTTAGATGCACATATGGGTATGTAAGCATGTGTGAATGTAAATATGTATGATGGGGAGGGAATGGGGAAACAACACTTTCTGTGGTACTAAAAAAAGTCCTTAAACCCTCTAACATAGTTCTTTTCCCTAAATCCTGGTTTTCTATGCACTGTATTTATTTCCTACATTGATTTTTTTTAATGAAACCTTTTTTTTGGTATATTTTATTGAGTATGCTATTATAACCTACATTGATTTTTAAATTACCATTTTCACACTGACAAGAAGTAGAATGAACATGTTTCACAATGTATGTATATACTTGTGACAGTGTGTCAGTTTTCTGAAGTGGGGAGAGGAGACAGGAGATTGCAACCCTTCTCTCCACCTATGTCCCTATACTGACACTACCACAGAGTGGCACACACTCCTGAAGGTTCTCTTGGTAAGCTCCTAACACCCTGCTTTGGGACATTTAGCTCACCCCACCCACTTCCACACTTACTATCCTTCTGTGTAACATTTTAGTTCCCAAAACTCATCAAAAGAATCTTTATTGGTCAGTACAGACCACATTATGCTGCAATAATAAACAACCCCCAAATATCAAGAGCTTAAAACAACTAAGGTCTATTTCTTGATCATGCTACATACCAGCTGAGCACTGGTGCGGTGTTCCACATATTGTGGTCACACAGGAACACAAGTTGTCTGAGCAGTCATCGTCCTGACCATTACCAATCACTGTGCCACAGAGAGGCATTAGACGATCTCATACAGGCAACTCATGATCCACAAAATGTCTGCTCATAATCCAGTAGCCTGAGGCCGTCACATGACCCCAGTAATCAAATCAAAGGGCCAGTGGAGGAAAAAGCCAGTGACACCAACAACCACCACAGACTCCAACCTCGGTAACTCCCTATTTGAACCTAGCTATCCATCTAGACACTGTTTTCTAGTTCTCCCTTTATTCCAGGCATTCTTCACTGCCTGGAAAATAAATAGCTGGGACTCTGTACTGCATCACGTCTACCCCTTGGCTTTACACAGTCAGTAATTAAACTTTTCTGTCCTGAGCTGCTATGTATTGAAATAACCATGAGGTGGAAGAGAAATAAGAAGGGGGAAGTGGAAGAGGAGGATGGGGTTGACACAGTCACTTAGGAAAACATACTACGTGCCAGGCACCCTTTAGGTTTTTCATATACCCTAAAAGGTTGTGTTATTATTATCCCCATTGACAGTTACTTTTTAAAAAGAGTAGAATGAACAATGATATTAAAATACAAGTTATTAGAACATTTTAAAACGATAAGAATTCTGCAAATTTGTCTCAGGACAATCCTCTCTGGATTCTTAAACTGTAATTATCTGATGAAAGATGTTCCTAATACTGCTTCTAAAAAAATCAAAAATTAATAAATATAGCAAAAATTATATCTAATTAGGCTTTTAACTTGGGGGGAATCAGTCCCCATACATGTAATGTATTAACTGCAGAGAGGTTATTGCAAGTAGCAGTCAGAAATCTATTACTTCATGAAAATAATTAAAATAAGGCAGTTGATATTTTTACATGCAATAAGTAATAGTTCTAACTATGAATAAGATTATGTCCATTTTTGTGCTTTAATGCATCATTAAACTTCAGTACTTGGTCCCCAAACCAAATTTGATACACTCTTTCTGTTTTCAAAGAAATGATGCTTTTTTTTACATGAGAGCAAGAATATGAAAATGAATACAACATGTACCACTTTTTAAACATTAAAATTTGAGGTGTTTCTTGTTTTGCATATTGTTAGCACTGGATTTATTGTGAGCCGCTTCTTAAATTTTAATATTCATGCCAATCACCTGGGAATATTATTAAACTTCAGATTCTGATTCATTAGGTCTGGGGTGGGGCCCGAGAGTCTGTGCTTCCATCAAGTTCCCAGGTATTCTGAACCACAGATCACACTTTGGGCAGTGAGGTTCTAAATGGTCACATTATTTTATATTGTGCTGATACAAATTTTTTAACATAATGCCCTTTTTTATAACATGTAAAAATTATGAAAGTTATACATTCATGCAGGTGATGTGAAATTGTTGTGTATTTTGCTGTGTATAATGCATACTTTTCATCCAAATTTTTGAGGAAAATAAAAGGATGCACATTATACATGGTAGTACCTGAAATACCCTGTATCTGTTCTTGTGTTTTGTAATTATTTGTTACATAAAATTTCTTGTACCATAATATGTTCAAAACTAAATGCTAAAATTCCTTTATAATACAAAAAACAAGTATCTAAATATAAATAAATAAAAAACTGAATTAAAAAATTAAAACAAAAGATTTTTTTTCCTGAAAGTTTGGGCCCAAAACATGGGTGCACATTATATATGGTAAAATACTGTATATCAAAATACAGTATGTCCTAATACTAAAGGGGTCCAGGAGTCAAACTAATAAAATAGGTTGGCAAGTGTTGGCCTAAAGCGGTGACCCTTCAGGTGTGGTCCCAGGGGCAGCAGCCTCAGCGCCCCCGGCAAACTTACTAGAAAAGAGTACTCTCGGGTCCAACCCCTGATCTTCTGAGTTAAAAATTTAGGGGTGAGGCCCATCAGCTGACAGGCCCTTCGGGTGATTCTGAAGCAGGCACAGTTTGAGAACCACGGACTAGAGGGTCGAGGGCTAGAGGTGTGCAAACTCCAGAAAACTGAGGGACTCCCCTCCCCGAATCTATCTATCCCCTCCTCGCTGATCTTCTGAAGCAAAGCCATGCGGATGACAGAAACCACCTGGTCGGCCACAAGTGGAGGAGAAGCACGTGCCAGGGAAAGCTCTGAGCCGGCAGAAAAAGAAATCTGCTAGAAAGGACCTCACTTGCTACTGCAGATAGCCCTGCCAAATTAGGTGAGGTTTTGCTAATCTAGAAACACCGTTAGGCCCTCTGCTTGAGTCCACCTCAGTTACCGTTGCTGGGCTACCAAGATACTCCTTTTAAAGATAAGCAATCTACCAAAAATCATTTAATATATAAGGATTAACAGCAACCACAAAGAATAATATACCCTCTACTTCCAAGTATTGGGCCAGGAGCAAGGGAGCTAATCCAAAAAAGTTGTGAATGGCTGAAAAATGGCATAGAGGGGATGCAAATGAACATCAATAGGAGGGTGACTACATTAAGCTACACAATGAGCACAGTGGTGAAAATAAATGAACCAGAGACAACCAGGCTGTGGTGGCGGGGGAGGGGGGTATGGATCGAATGTGGGAGGTGGGGGTGGGTAGGGCCAGGGAGAGTAAGGGGGAGGCAAATGGGGGCAACTGTACTTGAACAAAAATTAAAAAAAGGAAAAAAATAAATGAACTAGAACTGCATGATAAACACAAAAACTGCAGATCAAAATGTACTGAGGAATACATACAATTGTATATCATTTACATAAAATTTTAAATAGTGTAAAATTTATGATGCACTTTGAGATATGAATAAAATATAGATCTCAGGACTTAATACATATGAAGAAAAGTGTAAAGAACTACATACATGGGAATGATAAACATCAAGTCCAATACCTCCCAAACAAAAAGGGGACAGTGCAATAGCCAATCCTCTTCTACAGAGAGTGGCTCCCTGTGTTCTACAGATACTGAAGATGTAAATCTTAACATAAAGCATGAATATACCTCCATCATGTTTCATCCTTTCAAAATAATAGGTGGAAATGAAATAGCAAAATACTTTTGCTGGAACCATTGTATGTCTCCTTGGAAGTATCGTGCTCTAAATCACACTGTCAGAAACCTAGGTCCAATCCAACGGACAGGCATTTGAGGTCACTGAAGGACTTAAAGGGGAGTAACATAACCCACATTCAGTTTGATAGATTACACCAGGATGAGGGAGGGGCAGGAGTGGACAGGGCATCTTAAGAGGGCATTGCAAAAGCCCAGGAGAGACGGTAAGAGCTTGATGGTGGGTAGAAGGAACAGATGCAGGGAGAAAGAATTCTGCTCATAGAGAGCAACCACGGACTCGTGAGCAAGAAGGAAAAGGTAACCTCGGGTGATCTGCATGTTTCCAGCAGAGGAGAACTGGGGAGGAGGTGGAGGTGGCGTCATTTATCCAGAGAAGGCCTGTAAAAAGGGAAGCTACTTTGGAAAAGAAGATGGTTTGAGTTTTACACTTGCAGACAAGGCTAGACAGGGAAAAAATGCAGAAAATAAGACAAAAGAGTTGGTGATTGACTGAAAGGAAAGAAAATCTCTACTTTAATAAATAAAATGCTTTTAAATACAGAAAGATCCTTTCAAAAGTACAACTGCTCCTATTTCTGTGCTCTCTGCCAAGAAATGACAATAGAGTTTCAAAATGCCAGCTGCCTGACTGGGAAACAAGTGGCATCATCCACACAACTGTCATAAAAGAAAAACAGCAGCACCACTCACTATGGGCACAAATTAAAAGGGTCCTCAGAGAAGCTACTCACTCCCCGAACACAGAAACTTCTGTCTCCCTTTCTCAGACTGGGTATATTCTCAAAGCTAGATCTGTAGTGTGTTCTGGACCTAGATAGATAGATAGATAGATAGATAGATAGATAGATAGATAGATAGATAGATAAACAAATATTTGATCAACCACATATAAAAACCTGACGGGGAGCCAAGTGTGACATTATATAAAAATACACAGAACTGTTTATTAATTCCAGTAACAATTAATACTGACCTGAAGCAACAGTGGCTCCCACTGCTTATTTATTTTTCAAATTGACTTAGCCTGATTAGTATTTGTTCAATGCTTATGGTTAAATTATTGTGTCCCTGCAAAATGTCCACCAAGCTCTATGGAATTCCTTGTCTTTGGAATTTAGCCTAGTATGACATGAAAAAGTAGAGACTGTGCAATAGGTAATAATAAAACAGCATACCCTGAAGACATTTTTCCTCTATTAATAATTATATTTTCAGTATTTAGAATAATGAAAAAGGCAATAGTTCACTCAATAAATGTTGAACTAAATAAAGTTCAAAGCAAGTAACAGCTACCATTAAGTTATTAAAGTGACAGAAGACAAGGTGAGTTCAATGTAGCTAGCGAATGCTTACTTAAGTACAGTTAAAAGCCCCTTTGAGTAAATTTCTCCTAGAATATAGTTTTGCAGTTCTATATAATTTTCCAATAGCCTAAAAAATATCTCTTGCTCCCTAGGAATAACATATCATGTTACCAATTAACTTTTGTATATATCACTCACTTTGGTAAATCCGTGGGCCTCTTCTCATTTCTTCACCCTGCAAAGAACTATGCCAAATCTAAGACAAGGAATCTCATCCTCAAAACACCCAATCTATGCTTGACTACACAAAGGCTTCTCTTGTTCTGAGATATAAAGTTGGAATTTAAGGTCCTTTGCACCCAGCTCTCCATAGCTTCTAGTAACCTAGATCACAGGTGGAGGAAGGAAACTGAAGAAAGCAGAGAATTTCTAAAATATCCAGTTCTCTGTTCTCTGCCAGAAAATGCACAATAGATACCAAAATGTGCAGCTGGTAAACAAATGACATCACCCGAATGTCATCTGATGCCAGCATTTATAGTTTTAAATGTTCAAAACTTAACTCTTTAACTTCTGCTGCAAACCTGGCACTCCTCTTCTGTTTCTTATCTTGGAAACGGGCATTACTACATAGCCAAACATGCAAGAAAGAGATAAATCAGAATCATCTCTAACTCTTCCTTTGACAACCTTGTTTGATATTCATTCAATGCACACCTTCTTACCAATTTTAAGGTATGTATTATTCTATTATTTACATTACCATCTACTTCTAAAATGAGTTTTATACATCTTAAATGTATAAAATTCACTGGGTTGTTAAATAAGCCACCTATGTCACTCATATCAGTTAATTATTTAAAACATATTGAAAGACTACTAGCTACCTAATAACCATTCACTAGTTCTTCCTTACTAATAAAATACATCTTGTGTTAGTACTAGGGGTAGTATTATGACTAGCTAAATAACTACATTTCCCATAATTCCTACAGGTATATATGGCCATGTTACCAAGTTATGGCCAAAGATGTGTAAGTGAAATTTGTTGAGCATAACTTCTTAGTAAAACACCTTAAAAATGAGGTTGTGATTGCAGGAGCTACAGTAATTCAAAGTCACGTTGGTTTTGTCATGGCAATGCTAAATCAATCCTGCACTACCTACCTCCAGAGAAAATAAGCCTCCACACAGTGTTAAGCCACTGTCATTTGAAGTTTCTGTTACCATCAGCTAAATGTGTCATCTGATGGATTTGCTACTCAATAGAAATTACTGTTTTAGTTTCTGAAAAAGATATACCAGCCTAAGTTCAAAGTCACTGGCACAATGAGTTTGGACATTTACTGTTTTTCACACAGCCCACATTCATTCATTTTCTGCAAACAGTAACCTGAATTTCCTCTGGTGAAGCACTACTCCCCCGCTCTCATTCCACGTGCTTTGCATGGGCTTCAGGCTGATCCCAGTTCCAAGGCAGGGCAGATAACCAAGATCTAAAATGATCGTAAAGCCCCACCCCCTGACACGAAATTGGTTCAGACGGGAACACAGGCTCCAACTAAGACCAGCAAGAGTCAAGCCCAGAACTCTATTCAGACTCTTATAGAACACAGGTTCTCTTTTGCGCTAAATGTGAGGATACGTATCTGCACTGCTGGTCTTCATCTGGCCTCTACACAGAGCCTGAGGGTGAAATCAACATGAAGGAGGCGGAAAGATAGATAGCAGGTTCCCGAACTTTTCAGTAACATAAAACAAAAATTTTCTTTATGTTCTTTTGGGTTTTTGTTTTGCTTTTTTGCCTAAACCAGTCTCCTAACCAATACGAATAATCCTGAACTTAGGTTCCATTATTTAGTTATTAAATGAAGAAAATTAGTTCAAAAGGATCTTGCATAAAATGCCGCAACTCAAGTAAAGTAAGGTGGTTTCCTTGCATGTTCATCCAGGAGACAATTGGCTCCTAGGTAGAGCTTAAAAATTTCCTTTAATTTGTATACTCTTCAACTTCAAACATGAAGCCTGGAATATAGGAGCTAAACTTCTGAACTACCATATCAGAGAGTTATAGTTCTGTAGGAGGTTTCTGAATGTGAAATAAAAAAATTTCAATAGCATTAATTTCTAGAATCAGGTCCAATCGTGGTTTTCATTAAATTAAGCCATGGTCTGAGAATCATGCATTCTAAGATTATAAAATCCATAAGAAAAGAAAAAAAATGTGCAGTCCCAGGATATATGATGCTCAGCCTGCCTCCATCAACCACGCTGAGTTTATGACCATAAGATCTTCAAGGGATAAAAAAGAATCATAAGGCTATTTTGTTTCTAAATCATTAAACTAGGTACAAAGTGAATTTACAAGATCAACTATTGGAAAAAATAAAATACTACTAGCTTTTATCTAACAGGCCCGTTATTAAGAAAACTAATTAACTTAACTATATTTTGATAACTTTAGCTCATTTCAAAATAAGAATCTTCCCCAAAAGGCATTGTAGACCTTAAAAAACACTGTATCTGTCTGGCACCACAATCCTAGCTGTGAAACCAGTCCTTTTATAGAAATGCAGAAGAAAAGAACTATTTTTGTCATTAATTCTGACAAACAATAATGGAATGTAGAATAGAAATGGTGCCTGAAATTAACCAGTGCACAGTAATAGGATATCCACAGATACTACACTCTCAAATAATCTAAACTGGTTTTTTAGTCGTTCTTTCTTCTCTTGATCTATACCTTCTCTTCTCAGAGGAAATATTATAAAGATGTATCAGAAATCTGTTTAAAAGTTTAGTTACCCCTTTGCCATTTCATTACATTTCTAATAAAAGCAAAAAACAGTTTTTAATGCTCATGATATTATAAGATGCTCCAGTGACAGAAAAAAAAAATGTGTCTTGACTTCAACATATATTTTTTTATTTCCGAGATTTAGCAGATCCCAAAACATCTAAAAGACAATTCATCCAAAACATATTGAACTGACATACTGATTTATGAACTACAAATTATACTCACAAATGAATATTGATCCTAAATACCTATAAAAATAATATGTAACCATATATCCGCATGTATCTGAGTTTTACAAATTAAGGATTATACTAAATCAACAAAGCTAATTTTCAGTTTTGCCTTATGGGATTTGGATTTACTGTGTTTTAATCCTACTTAATATTCAAAACTATCCATGCATACAAGCTTGACTAGAAAAAATGTATATTCTTTAGAAAAATTTTAATCAATATACTGCAAAATTGTTATCTATTTCTGAACTGGCTTTGGTGATAATGCCACATTGCTAGAATTTACAATAACAGATTATTTTTTTAAAGCTTCATTTATATCTTCCCAGTCAACCTATTAAAGAAAAAAGATTTCCTTTATTAAGAACATGAAAAAGATGAACCTTACAACAGCAATATATACTTCATGGGCAATTTTAAATAGTCTGTACCTACATTATTGTTTTCTGCTGTTATTTAATTAATTACATGTCCACTTGAATGTCTTCTTTAAGCATAAGCTTCCATACAGTGTATATATATTCTGCATTTTCCACAGCATGTGGGTGGGCCTCATTCAATCAGTTGAAGTCCTTAAGAGAAAAAGAATGAGGTCCCCCAAGAAAGACAGAATTCAGCCTCAGAATCCGTCTGTACTCAAGTTATAACATCAGGTGTTCCCTGGGTCTCCAGCTTGCCAACCTACCCTGCAAATTTTGGACTTGCCAGCCTCCAAAATTATATAGCCAATTCATTCATATTCATTCATTCATTCATTCATTCATTCATTCATTCATATTTCTCTCTCTTTCTATCCCCCCTTTTATGTATACACTTTTGGTTCTTTTTCTCTAGAGAACCTTAACTAATACATTCCTTATTCCATAGGGTGAGCTACGTTTCATGAGACTAAAAATGTGACTTAAAATACTCTTTAAGACAAGAATGTTCTGAAGGAAAAGATATACCAACCTAAATATAAGCAAGGCCTAAATTAACATTAATAGACTAGTATAAAGAGTTGACGAAGACAGTTGCATAAAGAATAATCTATAGGACTTATCTCTAGAATAGAAGTGAGGAAATGAGTATACGAATGTAGACTATTCCATAATTACCATCATATTTCTTTGATTCTATACCATACTGTTTTGTTTTGCTTTGTTTTGTTAACACTTAAAAATATCTAAAGTTGTGATGCATCTTATAATCACCATTAACCAGGTGGCAGTCCTGATATAGGTATCATCGCTTATGCATATACATCAAAATCTGCAGAATCAGTAACACAGGCTGAGAGAAAACCTCAGAAATGATAATAAAACACTCTTAAGAAATGTAGTCGGTGGAGGTGGAAGAGGATATAGGAGGGATAAATGGTGTTGGAAAAAAATAAAATAAAAATCAACCATCTAAAAATATACATTTCAGCAGCTTTTAGTACATTCACAATATTGTACAACTACTATTCCTACACTGTTTCAACAAAACATTTTTAATATGCCAAAAAAGTAAGGGAAAAGAAACATTGTTCTGTCAACTCTTGATGACACAGAAGATGATGCTGAATGGGAGAACATGGACAATGGGAACTCTGAACGAAGAAAAGATTAAAGTATCCACTTTGAATGTGAAAAAGTTTAAGCGACACCTTGATCAACTTATTACACTTACATTTTCCTTTTTTGTATGCATAACATTTTAAACATTATCTTTAAAAGGTTCTTGCAACATACCTAAAATTGTAGTTTTACAATTTTTACAACATACACAAAAAGAGCAGAGGGTTCCCCCCGCCCCAACCCAAGTAAATGAAACAATGGTGTATCTTAACTGTGATGCAAAATAGTAGCAGGTTGACTATACAAATTTCTGGCATACAGAACTCATGACAACTTCAACCACCTTTTGAGCCTTCACTCTGTGCCGGCCATTCTCAAACCTGAATGTGCATCAGGATCTCCTGGAGGACTGGGATAAGATTACTGGTCCCCATCCCTGAACTTCAAGTTCAGTAGCACAACTCACGTCAGACCTCGCTCCTGGACAGGGCTGAAAAGTCTCACATATTCTTTGACCTGGGCAGCATTAGCTCAGAGGTCAAGGGTTGAGCCTGCAGAGAAACACAATCACTATCTGCAGCTGCACTGGGAGAGCGAAAGCAATGGCTGAGGCACGAGCGATCCATTTCCAAACCCAGTTCCGACCCAAACAATCTGTGCGATACATGCACAAGGTACTAATGTGTCCAATTACAAACCTGAAAAAAAAAGTGGAGTTAGGATCCACTCTAGCTCTAAAATTATAAAAACCTTTGGCCCTAGGAAAGAAAGAAAAAAGTATAATGCTGGTCATTAATGATCTGGATTGGTTTTCTATTCAGGGTCTCACTTGAAATATAGCTTTTAACATTCCAATTAAAGTTGGACCTAGAAAACAGAACTTCTAAAAGAGGAGGGTGAGGAGTTCAACAATTCTTCTCCTTGAAAAGAAAAAGAAAAAGATAAAACTGCACAAAATTGTCAAAAACAAACATTTGAGAACTCTGGAAAATAAACAAATACATACAAGAAATGGAGCTTCATTCAAGAAAACTACTAACCTTGAGGTGAGAAGAGCAGGAGTGGCCTGGAGCCATCCCCACACACCCACCCTCCAGCTCCACCAGTGCAGCGGTTCGACCAGGGCCGGGCAAGGCACGAAAAGCAGCAGCTTTGCTGCGGAAGGGAAATGACTTGTTTGGAGCAAAGTGTGACAAAGCACCATGTCCACGACCATTGTCAAAAAGAATAGCAAGCTTGGTGGCACATAATCAGGGAAGGCCAAGATCACAGCTGTGTGTGGTTGTGATCTGGCTGTAATATTACTGGACCAGAAAGATACCAGTGTCATGAGTACCTTACCCTCCATCACACCTAATCCCAAAATGAAGTTGCCATGCATTGTCTCTGCCTCCTTGATCATTATCTCCACGCCTTACCCACACACGAAGAGGATAAGAAATTTGGCATGGGTCTCAAAGGCAAACATATTATTTCTAAATTTGTGTTTTCAGTGAAGACATGACTCCACTTTAACTAATCAGAAGTCAATTATATCTATTATTTCGTGACTCTCAATTAGGTTCTAGTTAGATGGGAATGTACCACAGCGGAGTTCCAAGCAGAAGAGGTTTTATTACAAACCGCTAACAAAAGTCAGCTAGGATATTGGCCTGAAAACTGATTACTTCTTTTGGCCTCTTGTGACACTGAGACTAGGAATCTCAGAGACCTTTCTCAGCTACCAATTTCCTCATGATTATCCCCTCACAGGGTTACCATCTTATGCTGTGAAGAACAAAAATGGGAATGCTGACCTCAAAACCTCAATCTATTAAAAATGCCAAATGAAATTTTCCTTCATCCAAGGAGGTGTAGGTTGCAGTGAGGGTATTAGCAATAAGTATTAAAACTGTTTTGAGGAAGTCTCCATGTCTATCTTTTATTTAATGTGATATTTTATTTACTTTATACAATTTTGTCTTCTTTATGACAAGAGTGAGTTAAAGATAAACACATGTTTATTTCAATATAAAGTCTTTATTCTCAGAATGAGAACATACTTACTCCTCATAATGGGAAACAACAAAAAAATATACACACTTATTTTCCCTTGTATACAGAAACACCCTCTGAGCATAGTAGGCATGCCATAAATATTTCTCAAATTAAATTAGTACTTTAAATAATTGGGCAAAAAATTCTATTTAATTTTATTGTTTACAACTATTTTTTCAAATTAAACATGGGTATTCTTTAAAAGGTATTAAGAGTACCAATCTGATGATATTCAATAAGTACTTTCCT
>PVJD01012150.1:0-22723 GCA_004026545.1 Mormoops blainvillei
GGTTAGACTTCACAGTGGAACTGGGCTTGGACAGACAGATGTTGTCTTGGGTAATGGGTCAGAGGCCCCAGGGCATGTAAGGAAGGCCTTGGGTTTGCATGCTGGGCTCTAACTGTGCTTCGTCTCCAAGGGTGGCGTGTGACGCAGTTGGCTTCACTGTGGGCTCTCAGAATCTTCTAGCACCCAAGAGCACCTCATAGGAGCTGGCAGTCCTGTCGCCAGTGTGTACAAACTGGCGTAGGCTGTCATTTGTTATTTTTTAAAAAAGATTTTATTTACTTATTTTTAGAGAGAGGGGAGGAAAGGAGAAAGAGAGGGAGAGAAACATCGACGTGTGAGACAAACATGGACTGGTTGCCCCTCGCACACCCCCACTTGGAGACCTGGCCACAAGCCAGGCATGAGCCCTGACGCAGAATCAAACCAGTGACCTTTTGGCTTGTAGGCCGATGCTCAGTCCACTGAGCCACACCAGCCAGGGTTGTTATTTTGAATATGGTAGCCATGTTTACATCTACTTTGCTTACGGAGTAATCACATCAGAAACACAGGGTCCGGCAGAGGAAAAGCCTGCTTGCGTGTGGCTGGTAGGGTAATACTATGGGTGTAATAATTTAGTTTTAATTTGAACATTTCACCTACAATGTCATATGGTGTGCTTGAGTGTGATGTTGTTATATTACAGAATTACATGCTTATGACTTTGTAATAAAAGATTTTGTAATGAAAAACAGGCGTTATTTGTGCTGGACCCTGGATATCAATCTTGACTTCATACCTTTGTGACTGCTGGTCCCCCTGCCTGAAGCTCTTTGTCCATTTCTAGCCTCCAGGGACACTCCCAGTCACGCTTTAGTGCCCCGGTCAGTACCCCCAGGGGCTCCCTCCCAGAAGCTGTAGACGCTTGGATTGTTGCACCATTGCTGTTTCTCCCCGGGTTTCTGACGCAGCCCCTGTTGTGTAATGCGGACGTACTAAGTACTTTTCGAATGAGTGAGCGAGTGAGTGAGTGAGTCAAAAGGCAGCCTCGGGGATCCCACCCCCGCCTGGCTTCTGCTCCATCGTGTTTCCCGGCCCAACCTCAATCTCAGCCTTGCTGTGCCTCTGACCACCAGAGCACTGCCCAGGCTGGTTAGCTACTCCAGTGTGCTCCCAGGGACACTGGTCCCATGAGGTGCTGCCTCCAAAATGGGAAAGCCTGCAAACGATGAAACCTTTAGGTGTATGGGTGTCCAACCCGCAGCCCGTGGGCCGCGTGCGGCTCAGGGTGGCTAGGAACGCGGCCCAGCACAAAATCGTAAATTTACTTAAGACATTATGAGATTTTTTTTTGTGATTATGTGTCACAGTGTATTTAATGTGTAGCCCAAGACAACTCGTCTTCTTCCACTGTGGCCCAGAGACTCCAAAAGTTTGGACACCCCTGTAGTTAGAGATTCACATTGCACTTTTAAGTATAATATTTTAAGCATATTTAAGTAAAGAAATCTGATCAGCTTGCCCAAGTCCAAAATTTGCCTAATGAACCCTCCCCGAATGCCTCTGTCCTTCCTTTTTTTTTTTCTTGTTTTAGCAGAACTTCAACTGACTATTATTTGACAAACATCTATTGAGATCCTATTGTGGGTCAGGCATTGTCCTGCTTATGGAGAGCACAGCTGAGCGTATGACAGACATGGGCCCCGAGCCTTCCCGGCCAAATCCTATGAGCCAACGTCTGTGAGTGCTGAGCACTTGGCGTGCTTCATTTCATGCAGTGCTCACCTATGTGCTGGGGGTTGGATATTACCGCCTCATTTTACAGACACGAAAATGAGACTTAGAGCAATTATGTGGCTTCTCCACAGAAACATAGTGGACAGAGTGACAGAGTTGGCATTCGAACCCTAGGACCCCTGACAGCAGAACTCAAGCTCTTAAGCATGAGTGTGTATTCTGAGAACACTTAGGATTCAATACCCCTCCCCAGGCCAAACCCCAACCCCAGGCCCCGTCCTAGCGCTGGCTTCATCCTTCGTCCTGGAAAACTCCTGGGTGTGCTTTTATGTCCTTGGCAAGGACCACCGCCCCGTTTGTTCCCTGGGGAACCTCAGCAAAACAGCAAACCAAACCAAAACAAACAAACAAACAAACCCAACAAAATCAAACCCTTGTGAGTCCGAGTGATAATTTTTACAGTTCACATTTATTTTGGGAAAAAAGAAAACGATTCTGCTAAAAATACTCCTACAAAGGCATTGGAGTAACGGGGCCAGGGGCCCTTGGACACAGCTGGTGAGATTTCCTTGGTCACAGCAGCGGGGGTCCAGGTCTGACCCATGGCCATCGGAACCACAGCCGCATTACTTTCCCACCAAAGTTATCAGGAAAACCCATGTTTATGACCAGAGGACGCAGGCCTGTGAAACCCTGCCAAAGGTCGGGCCCCACCCCCAATCCCCTGGCTGAGAGTTCTGGCCTGAATGGGCCGGACTGGAGCAAACACCTTGGGCAGGGGGAGGGTGGCCCAGGACAGCGGCTCAGACAGTGGTTCTACGAGGTTAGGATGTCCAAATACCCACAAAGAGAGTTCCCCCTGGAGATTTGGAATTTGACTGGCAAAGGGTCTGACAGCGGAGAGGGGCTGAGTGGGGATCACTGGTAGCAGCATAGCACAGTGACTGTGCGGGCGGATGCTGGGGTCAGAGACCACTGGCCGGCCGTGTGGCCTGGGAAAGCCCCCGTGCCCATCTCCGGGTTTCCTGGTCTGAGGAGCAGGGATAATAATCGTACCTGCCTCCCAGAGCTGTATGAGGATTAAGTGAGACGCTGTGTACAGAAAGGTAAGCACGGCTCCTGGCACGTTGTTGGCACTCAGGAAGTGGCAGCTGGGGTTAGGGCTTGGGGCTGAGCCGGACCAGCCAGTCATCGCTCTGCACTGCAGAGAGGCTGGCTGTGAGTGGGGGTTCCGCTAGGCCTACCCTGGGCCAGCCTCAGAGGCTCGACCTTGTGTCCCCTGCCCTCCAGAATCCCTGTCCGCAGGAGGGAAAGCAGACAGACTGATTTCTGAGCCCTGGCTGGCCTCCCAGGTCCCATAGGCAGTAGCCTCAACTAGAAAGGGTTAAAGTGTCCTTGGAATGGGGCAGGGGCTGTATGGCCATGATGCTGTACTCCGAGTGTCAGCAGGAAGGCACCTAGCTCCGGGTTTTGCAGCAAGACCCTATGATTGCGCAGTGTTAAAATTTAAAAACAAACAAACAAAAAAACCCCAGCTCTGAACTGGAAGGTGGTGTACCTGGGGAAGATTCTTCAGCCAATCCCTAGCCCTGCAGCCTCCTCTTTGGAGGGTGGGTGGGTCCCGCTTCAGATGAGGCCCTCCCCAAATCTAACGAGCGGGGCCCCTGCTTGGTTCCTGAGCTGAGCTATTTAGCCCACCAGCCAGTGGGCACCGTGGCCTGCATGGGGCTTTGCTCAGCTGGGGCAGCCAGGTGAGGGCAATTCTGCCACTTTACCAGGTAGAGAAACTCAGCATCACCAGAAGGGTCTTGGCCCTTGTCAGGGTCCACCTTTGACTCAGATTCAAAGGACAGCGCTGTTGTTAGTATTTGTTTCTATCTGTCGCCCTTGCCATCTCCCTCTCTCTCACTCTTGCTCTTTTCTTTGTGCCAGGGTCCTCAGGTTTGGGGACCAAGGATGAACGATGGGACCTGAAGTCTCAAGAATTAGGAGCACAGAATCATATGGTGATAGAGTGTTAAAATCATGGAATCCTCCCATTGGAGTCTTAGAATTATGGGCTCTGGCAGTCTTAGAATCTTGGAATCTTTTACCCATGGAATGTTAGAATTCTGGGACTCTTGCAGTCTTAGCAGGGTCCCCAGAGCGTATGTGGTCCTGGCTCTGACCTCCTCCCTCCCCCCTCCCATTCCCCTCCTCTATCAGGGGCTGTTAGACCTGATAGAGACAAGGACCTTCACTCCCTTACCCTCCTCCAGGGAAGGCCCTGTGTCTTAGTCTGGGCTGGGGAGAGGGATGTGGCAGCGGGGGCACATGAAGCTCCCTGTCCATCTGGGAGCCCCATTCTGCCTTTGTCCCGCCCACCTGGCCAGGTGTTGAGTGAACAGGCCTGGACTGTAGCCTTGGGGCCCGTGGGGTCTCCGTAGGGTGGCCCTGGGTGGGCTGTCGGGCTGCTCTGAAGTGTTAAGTTCTTGCTTTTTTCTTGCTATATCAGCTTTCCTGAGGCGGCCTTCATGTTGGGAAGCTACACTCAGACAGACTCAGGATCTGGGGGTCTTTCTAATTTCCCTGAAAGCTTAGCTCAGTCTGAACACATTCCTGAGGGTCAGCGCCACCCTCCACTCCATGGGTCCTAATCCATGTCTGAGTTTGGGCATCTTATCTGACGATGTCCTGCTTCTTCCTAATCCCTGTCTCCACCAGCCCCTCTCTCTGCAGACATCAGGGCACAGGTCATCGTGGGGAAGCTGAAGAGAGGATTTCGGTCTGGAGGAAGCTCCTGGAAGAGCCTGCTAAACACAGAGGCTCCTGGGCCTGACCTTGGGGACTCTGATTTAGGGGACTGGGAAGGAGCCTGTGAGTCTGCGAGCTGAGCAAGGGCAGATTCTGCTACGGGTGGGCGAAGGCGGAAGTTCTGACATCCCCTGGGAGGTGGGCGAGAGGCTGGAGTCCTCTGGCCTCCCCTCTGGGACGCTGTTTCCTCACCTGCAGAGTGGGGAAGGCAGCACCCACCAGATCCCTACACACGGGGCCTGACATGGGGTGCGTGTTCGGTGATTAGTGCGGTCCCTGGGGCCTCAGCCTCCTGCCACTCGCCCCCAGCGGGGTGTCCCTGAGCTTTCCTGTGCCACAGAGCAAAGGTCAAGTCACTTTCTGGGACCAACCCTCTGACCTTGGTGTCTGCGAAGGGAAAACTGGACAGCCTTGAGGCTGTTGGCCGTGCTGTTTTACGGCTGGACCCGTTTCCTGGGCGGCTGGGTCAAGGCCGGCAGGTGGCGTGCGCGAGCGTGCGCAGACTGGCTCCCTAACTTCCCTCTGGGTTTTCTCAGCACAACACGCTGCTGTGAAGGGCAGGATCCCAGCCCCTTCCAACATGGCTGGGTGATCCCGCCAGGGTCAGGGCGACTGGGGTAGAGATGGTGTTCCTAAGCAGTTTGCAGGCCACCACCCAGCCTCCAGCTCCTACTTGCGCCAGCGCTCTGCTCCGTCCCCTTGGGGCTCTGCCATGTCCGCTGCCCGCCTGCCCAGGCTGGTACTGCCACCCGCATCTGCTCAGCTCTGGTCAGTGCTCAGCAGCTCTCAGAGAGGCCTGGAGGAGTGGGGTGTGTATCAGTCAAATACAGCTGAATTAAAAGTCAGGTAGCACAAAATCCAACCCTTCTGTTCCAAGCAGCTGAAATGACTCTTTGGATTATCTGCGTCAGTGAGTGACGATGGAGAGCAGGGCCTGGATTCTCTGGGAGTACACGAGCAGTTCTCCAGGGGGCTCTTCTTCCCCGGACAGGGGGAAGCTGTGGGGCATCCTGCCCCCACCCGGTGGCTGAACTGACTCCTAGAACCGGGTGCTCACTCTGCTACTACTGCTCAAGAACCTGCTGTGGCTGGGCTGTGTATCATGTCCTGGTACATTACTAGGTGAGGGCAGTACTGCCTCACCGTCCTAGTACATTAGCCTCACTTCCCCCCACTCTCTCTGGCCCGTGCAGACCCGACTCCTCACTTTGGGAGTGTTCCAGCCGCTGCATCTTTGGTTTTATTCTACTTCCCACCTGGAATGACCTTTCTCTCAACTGCTGTCATCTGCAAGACCACCTCCCCCATGAAGCCCTCCCTGACAGCTCCAGCCCATTTGAGCTTTCCCTTCTCTTACCAGCCAGCAGCAGACACCACCAAGTGCTCTCTGTCTTCTGATGCAGTGGGTGAAGTGGGCATTGGAAGCAGACAAACATGACCTTGCTCTGCCCCTTCCTGGCCGGGCAATCCTCAGCAAGCTACTTTCCCTCTCTGAGCCTCAGTTTCCCCCCTACCTATGGGAGGAAATAGTCCCTTTCACAGGACCGTGGTGTATAAAGTATTTTGCAAGCCCGGCTCACCCAGATCCATGTCTTCGATTAGTGACGAGCAAGGCTTGCCACTCCGGTGGCAGGATGCATTTTCCCTAGCAACACGTGGCATCCTGTCCTTTGAATGCAGTTACATTACTTTCCTTGGCAAGAGTCTTCCATCCTTTGGTACCGTCTTGGAACTACAGGTGCCGAGGAGAGAGCCAGGAGTGGCCAAGGGCCCAGCACTGTGGGGTGGGGGTGGCCTGGGGCCTGGGTCTTTCCTGTGCTTTAGCCAGGTGTGAGGAAGAGCCAGGGAGAGGAAGGAGCGCCCAGTCTTCTGGAGATGAGCCCCCCGATTCCAGAGGGGCGCAAGGCTAGTGGCTGTACACAAGGGGGTGGCAGAGAGTTCCCTGAGCGGTGGCAGTGTGGGGACCAACTAGAAAAGTGGGGAAAGTCCAGCTGATGCCATCTGAGCAGGAGGCACCACTGGTTAGTAAACAGCCACTGCTCTGAGTCCCTGAAGTGTCCCCTACGCTGCCATCATCTATTCTGATGGGTCTGCCTACATCTCACCAGTTGATAGATAATATCACCCCCCAAGGAAGGCTGCTGATTATCAACAGTAACTCATTTGGGGGACTTCCGGAGCAGTCGGAGCGGAGGTGATGGCACGGCTCTCTGTCACTCAGCCTGGCCCTGTGAAGATCTGTCCGTCACACCCTCTTTAGAGCAGCTGGTCCCATTTCCATGGTGCCCTGGCCCGTGTTCACAAGGCAGCTTTCTTTCCTCACGTACCAACTGTGTGCAGAGCAGCCGGAAACTCCTCTCACACTGCTGGGCAGGTGGGGCTGGCACTTGGGACGACGGAGCCAGGAAAGGATTAGTAACCAGGCAGCGGGCGGCAGCTCAGAGCCGCCTGGGTGAGCAGCGAGGCCGGCCACTCCCTGCCGAGAAACAAGCAAGAGGCGGTGGGGGGAGCTGCTCCAGCGGCAAGAGGCGGACATCACCGGCAGCCCAAATGCTCAGTGACATCTGTCGGTTACCCTGAAGTGGAGACACACAGGGTCAGGGTAGCACCCTTACTGTTGAGAAGCAGGCACATGGGGACCCGGGACCACTGAAGACTCGGGGCCCTGGAGGGTGGATGGGCAGACGTGCTGGCTAGCAGACATCAGCCTAGCGGCTTAGAACAGGAAGCCATCTGACAGGAAGCATTGAGTGCCAGCCCCCTGTGGGGCCCCCAAAGCAGTTGTGGGGGGGATGTGCAGGCTGAGGAGACAGAGTTAATCTGAAGAGCATCAGGGCAGCTCTCTCCAGAAGGTGACCTTGTGTACGAGGACAGCTGCCACCCGTGCTGGGCATCTTTGGGGGCACAAAGGGCGGCTGGCTGGGCCAAGGCTGGCCAGTTCTGGGGAAACCAGCCAAGGCCTTCCCTGTGGCTGGCTCTGCTCCCCCCACCCCCTTCCCGGGGAGGCATGCTCTCCTCTAATCCCTTCCCTTTGCATCTCAGGCTCTGAAGAGCAGGTGAGTGATGGATGATGGGCTGGTCCATGCTGCGCTCTCGGACCACCGAGGAGCCTTCGCTGGCCGCCTGTGACCTGAACCTTCCGCACCGGTCAGTCTCCCGTGGACAAAGGGCAAGGCCCTGCCCTCCTCTCTTCAGATTCCCTGCCTCCTCCTTCTAGATAAAGAATCCTGGCTGCGTATGAGTAGGAGCTCATTTGCATGGAGATTAGTTGACCAGGATAAGGTAATCATTCCTGAGGCTTTAACTGGGAGTCCAGGAGTACTCCGGAGCCCTCACACTTCCACCTTCACAGCTCACCTACTAACCGGGCCCCCTTCCCCTGGCCCAGGTGAGCTGGGTGCGCCCGCCAACTCTCTGCTCCTGACGCATCCTGCAGAGGCACCAAACGCTGAGTTCTGAGCCACTTCCAAATCACTTCTGTCATTGCCTGTGCTTTTGTTAAGCCAGAGCCAGAAAGGCCACATGGACTTCGGTGCTCTCCGTGTGTTTCCTTAGCCCTGGGCCTTCTATGACCCTGAGGGTGAAGGGGGTCCCTTAGAAGAGCATCATGGGTCACTTGACAAAGTTCCAAGGGTGCCAGCGTCTCTCTCTTGGAACTTACAGAGAACAAGGGTCATTTTATAACTAAAGTGTTTATTTCCATTCAATTCACTAACCAATTGGTCCACTCAGGTGCCTGCATTTGCTCACAGGAGGGAGACTGTGGCCAGACCCCTTGGCGGATGGGTTTTCCCATGGCCAAGACCTTTCTGATCTGAGCAGAGGTCTGGAGGAGGGAAGGGGCTGGGACAGCAACCACACCTTTTCTCCCAGGGAGGAAAGGCGCATGCCTGGAGGACTCCGAGGGTGGTGCTCTGGAGGCTGGGATATCACAGTGAATGAGCCAGGGCCGGGCCTCCAACGGCAGCCCGCTTTGGGCCGCCCGGGGTGAAACTGGGTTCGGGCCACCGGAGGGCACTCAGGAACCTCAAAGGGGCCTATTTGCCTGGAAAGTACTGGATATACTGGGGCAGGAGAGTGGACAAGTGGGCGGAGAATGCTGGCTCTGCAGCCTCAGAGCCTATGCTTCCTGCTCAATCTGTTGCTTTCAAAACCAGTCCTGGGGGAGGGGCTGCTGCTCCACCTTAGCCCCCACCTCTGCCCAAATCACAGTCTATGAATGGCCCAGATGGCCCTGTGGCAGTTGGCTTTGGTGAGGCCTGGCAGCAGGTGGGAACTCTATTCAGGGAGAGGAGGGAAGGGTGTCAATGAAAACCATATAAAAATCCAGAAATGTGCATATAAAATCTCGCCCTTGGTGTATTGCCTAAGTCAGTAAGCAGAAAGCACCTTCTTCCTGGAGAAGGATCAAGTCCTCAAAAGGTAGGAAATGTCAAAGTGTCACTTCATTGTCATTAAAAAAAAGACAAAACCCAACAAACCCCCAAACCAAATTCACCCCTGACGAAAACACCCCCAGTCCACGGATCGCTGTAAACAAACCCAGATGCAGGACCGACCCTCCTCAGTGGCAGTCGCAGCTGATGGCAGTCACTGCAGTGTCAGTGCTCCAGGCGGGGGCTGTCGGGAGTGGGTGCCCAGTGGGCTGGGCCAGCGGCTGTGGCCATGACGTGGACGTGGAGCTGCAGACCTGGGGGTGGCCAGCCTCAGGAAGGCTGACCTCTCTGATGTCCCTGTGTTCTCCCTGACCCAGGAAGACAAGAGTCCCTTTTCAGCCCCACGAGCCAACAGGAGAAACGGGTCTCTTTCACCGGAGTTTCTAAAATATTCTCCAAAGACAGAAAAATTCTTCCGTTTGCCCAGTGGCAGCGGGAGTTGGTGTCCCAGAGTGGTTCCTGGCGGCTGTTGGTCTGTCTGCCGGACACGTGGCTGCTCGGCGAGGCCTGGAGGAGCAGCCTGGGGACAGGAGAGGAGGTTGGCCCTGGTCTCTCCCCTTCACATTTGTTTTCCTGAAAGTGTTTCTGGGCTCCGACCAGGTGGCCTTTCCAGAGGGAGTTGGAGAGAAACTGCTTTTGGTCTCCAGTTGGACAAATTGCACGAATCTCCCAAGCCCTTTTCTCCGCCCCCAAGAACAACGATCGCTTTCCTCATGAGAATCCTCTTTAAAAAATATTCCTTGTATTTCCCGCCCCCTCCCAGGATCTATTTTCTTTTGCCCCCATTCCCATTTTTTGCCATCATCTGAGTTGCACGTGTTCTTGGTGACGTCTGGTGGCTGGCGTGCTGCTTGGTTCTTCCTGTTGCCGTGGCCTCCTGGCAGGTGGCTGACCCGTCAGTGGACAGAGAACCAGGAGGGCCAGCGTGTGAGGTGGAGGGGGCGGGGCCTGGAGGAAGAGGTGAGCCGAGGTTGGTGAACGTCAAACCTCCACAGACTGGATCTGGTTCATCTGTGCCCGCATCACCTGGATACTGTTCAGGATTTTTTTCTGGTGGCCGGCCAAGGTGACCCCAACCCGGAGAATGTCCCTTTGGGAGAGAAGCACGTGTGTTAGGGAAATGTGGGGGTGGAGGGGACTTTGGGCCAGGTAGAGAGCTGCCTGGGGTTTCCTGCTACGGAGAGCAAGGGAAAGGGTGGGGGGCGTGGGAGAGTGGGCGGGGGGCGCCCGGAGCCGAAGTGAGGGACCACACGAGGTGGAATGAACACGCGACTAGGAGTCAGGGCACCTAGATGCGCCTATCTCCTCTGCTTTGGGGAAGGGGAAGGGAATCTGTGTTCACTAGGTACCCATTCACTCTGTATCTCCTTAGATCTTCCTAAAAACCCCCAGTTTTACGGGAGAAAAAAACGGGCGGAGGGAAGTTCTGTGACTTGCCCAAGATCGCATAGCCAGTAGGTGGAAGGCAGACCTGGGGGTTGATCGGAATGTGACTCCAAAGTTGACCGTCTCTCCCTATGGTCTCCACGGTCCTGCTGGGACATTGTCTATTTTTCACTCTAAAGGGCCCCCTGCTTGGTTAGGGTGGGTGGAGGCGGCTGGGCACTTACTCCATCATCATCTGTGACACGACATCGAAGGAGGTGAAGCCGGCATTGGCAAAGCTCTCCTTGTACTGCCCCATCTTGATGGCCTCCAGCCACTCATCCACTGTGTTAAAGCTGGTGTAGTCTGGGATCGTGCGGTCCAGCAGCGGCAGGTTGATTCTAGGGGTGGGGTGAGCAACAAAACAGTCAGTTGGTCTGGACACGTGCTGGCCTAGGGGTGAGGATAAAGGTGGGCTGCCGGTGTACTTGCATGTGTATCCATCAGCCTAAACATAGGTGAGTGTGTCTGTATATGTGTATTTCTGTGTGGGTAAGTGTGAGTTTGAATCTGTGCAAATGCGCACACACGTATGGGTATGAGAAAGCTAGGGTGACCTGGAAAGCCTGGGGAAGTTTCTATAGGGACTGCTGAGAGGCCGGCCCATGTGTGAGGTAGGACACACTTCTTCACACTTCTAATTTCAGCAGCAGGGAGTTCAGCTGGAGTAATTGCTGATAATTCCCTGTCTACACCCCCGATGCCATTCTCCAACCTTGTCCCCGCTGGTGGTGCGTAGGAAGCTCATCTTGTAGACCGCACCTCCAAAGTCCAGGCAAAGCCGGTTCATTAATGGGAACGACTTCCTGGCGGGCTCTCAGTGAAACGACCCTCATTAGGCTGGAAGCTCACAGTATTTGTATCTGGAGGGTCAGGAGCTGCTGACTCAGGGTCAAGGTGAGAAGCGACAGGCAGAGGCAGACATGAAGATCTGCTGGCCGCAAGAACTTGGCAGGTGAAGGACTTGGGTCCAGAAAAGTCTCTGGACACAGCCAGCCCTGGACCCTGAGGACACCTGACTGGATATCTGCCCCTCGGAATCCCTGTGTGATTGAGGGTCCTAGAAAGTGCAGGGTCACGAGTGGGGCCTGTGACAGTGCCCAAGCAAGGCAGTGGTGGCTACATGCCTGATGGAGCCCGCTGTGGGGCCCGCACATGTGTGTGTGGTGAGTACGTACTGCTGAATGTGTGTACGCTCAGATGCCTATGGGTGTCTGTAGGTGTGAGTCTGAGAATGGGTGTGTATCCATGTGTGGGATTTTGTGTGTGTGTGTGTGTGTGTGTGAGGGAGAGCATAAGCATGAGCATGTGTGCCTATGTTCATTCATGCATGTGATTAGAACTATGTTCTTGTGTGTGTGCATATGTGTAGGACTATGTTCTTGTATGTGTGCATGTGTGGCTGTGTCAAGGAGGATGCAAACATAAGTCAGAGTACAGGTTTGAGCGTGCAGGTAGTTAGGGAGGAAACTTAGTGATGAGTAAACCTAAGCCAAGATTCTGCTAACTTCTCATCCATTTGTCCTATCTGACTATACTTTAAAAGTTCTTCCGCTATCACCCAGCGTGCACTGTGGCCTGCACTCCTCTGCACCCCAAGGCAGTGCAGACGCCCCACAAACTATCCTTCCCTGTCCCCATTGAGGCAGAGCATCTGCCTGAAGGAGGGGGAGCCGAGGTGGGAGGGTACTTGGAGAGGGTGAGGGCCAGCTGGGGCGGAGCCTACAGCCAGGAGGCAAGGGCAGGGCGGGGCCGGGCCGTACCCGGAGGAGAGGGGTGCCATGGCTTTGAGGCTGTTGGGGTTGCGGATCATCTTGTCCAGCGTGTTGACGATCTGACCAAACTTGGGCCGGTGGTTGCGGTCCTTCTGCCAGCAGTCCAGCATGAGCTGGTGCAGGGCGCTCGGGCAGTCCATGGGTGGTGGCAGCCGATAGTCCTGCTCTATGGCATTGATTACCTGGGGACAACACAGTGGCTGAGTGGGGCTGGGTGGGTGGGTAGGAGCACCTGCCCTCTGGCCTGGCCTAGTTTTCCCCCAGTGCATTTCAGGACACACCTCTTTGGTTGTCTTCCACCTCCTCCAGGCAGCCCCAGGGATGGACCTCACCTGGGTTCCCGCCAGGTATAGCCTCATCTGACCTGGCAGCTGGGTGCTTGCCTCCCCCTACCCCAATCTTGGGACACGAGAACCCCGGAACCCTGAAATAGCCTCTGCCTCAGGGTCCGCCCTCCCTCCCATTTCTGAGCCCCCTCCTGGCCATGACGGCCCCGGCAACTCCTCCTTCTGGCCCCTGGCCCCGGAGTGACCACACTTTTGATTTCAGTGCCATTCACAGCTCCAGGTGAGAGGTGCCTTCCTCGTCAGGCCTCATAGCATAGCCTTGTGCTCGCTTCCCACTGCCCCCACCTGGCTCCACTGTCGGGGAAAGGAGCTCTAACACCCCTTTCCAATCTGTCCTGCCATCAGCGCCAGACTCATCTTCCCAGGCGGACAGGGGCAGGGCGGGGGGCGCGTCACCCTCCTTGCTCAAGAAGCTTCTCCAAGCCCTCCTTGTTCTGCATTGTTGCAAAGTGGAACTCCTCGACTTTCAAACACCCCGTTATTGAACCTCACCAACCTTTCCAACCAGCCTTCCCCTCTACTACTCCCCAACACAGTCCCTCGTCATCCCACTTCTGGGCCTCTGCTCAGGAACTGCTCTTTCCACCGGAGTCCCTCACACCTGCAAGTCCCACCACCGTGTGAGTGCCCCTGTCCCGTGAAGACTTCCTGGCTGATCTTGCCCACACTGCTCCTGCCTCCACACCTGCCTTCTCCAATTTAGCACTTGATCATAGCTGATACCTTCATCTGGTTCCCGGAATAATTGTGTTGTCCCCAAATTAAACACCTGAGGGGGCAGACATAGTCTCATTCGGGGCTGGCCACAAGGTGAATACATCCTAAAGATTTGCTGATTTGTTGATGGTGGACCTTTCCTATTCCTGACCCCCTGGAGAGTCCAGGGTCCTGGGCAGACGTCTGAATCAGCCATTATTGGGCTGGGCGCTGCCCTCGCCTGGGATCTCAGAACTCTTGCTCCCACATTCCCGGAGATCAGCAAAAGGCCGGGAATGCTGAATCTTCCCCTCCGCGACTGGTGGGTCAGAGAGGCTCTCTGTCGGACACTTACGTCCTGGTTGGTCATGTCCCAGTAGGGCCGCTCCCCGTAGGACATCACCTCCCACATGACGATACCATAGCTCCACACATCGCTGGCCGAGGTGAACTTCCGGTACTGGATGGCTTCTGGGGCCGTCCAGCGGATGGGGATCTTCCCACCCTGTGCAACAGAATGAGGAGGGTCGATGGGTGGGAGGCTGACCGGTCTGGCCTCTGCTCTCAATACACCCCACCAATATGCCCTGTGCTGCACCAGTTGTGTGACGCATCTTACTGTTCCCCAGACTCACCGTACTGCTTCAGACCTGCGGCGTTCACACATGCTATTGCTCTGCATGACGTGCCTTTTCCCACTCTGCATCTGGACACCTCCTTCTCATCCTTTTAAGTCCCTCTGAAGTCTTTCCTGAAGTTCCAAAGAGTTGTTCCCTCTGTTTAATCCTACAGCTGGACTCCATCGCTCTCCATCAAGGAGGCACCTCTTACACACAGACCAGTACTCGGCTTGCCTGCTCCTTGCCTGGCTCTGACTGTACTGCCTCCGAGCTCTTTTGAGGGCAAGGACTGTGTCCTATCCCTCTTTAAAACCCTTCAACAACCCTAACTGCTTTCAGGAGAGCTGTGAGCGCGGACATTCAGGGTCTCCGAGACCCGGCCCTGCCTGCCGGCCCTCCAGCATTCTTGCTCACCCCCTTTCCGCTCACGGCCTATATTCCAGTGTCGCTTTGCCATGAGAACATGGCATCTGACAAACTTTTACTGGCCCTTCGGCTTTCGGCTCAGGTGTCGCCATCCCTGCCAGCAAGTCTTCCTCAGCCTCCCAAAGCTGGTGTCCTGGCCAACATAGCCCTGTCACTCCATGTGGCTCTGTACATGTGTCCCTACCAGCCTGTGAGCTTCGAGAGGGCAAGAACCATGTGTATGTCCCTGTATCTCCAGGGCCCAGCACAGTGTTGGCACGAGCAGGTGTCCGTGAAAATGCACCGCAGGGAGGGATGGGTGTGTACGCCCTTTGTCCCGACGCTGCCTCCATCTTACCAGGGCGCTGGTGTACGTGGGGTCTGAGGTATCGTCCTCCAGAAAGCGCGAGAGGCCAAAGTCAGACACCTTGCAGACCAGGTTGCTGTTGACGAGGATGTTGCGGGCGGCCAGGTCGCGGTGCACGTAGTTCATGTCCGCCAGGTACTTCATGCCGGCCGCGATGCCCCGCAGCATGCCCACCAGCTGGATGACTGTGAACTGCCCATCGTTTTGCTTCGGGAGGGGTGGAGAAAATGCAGAGTAAATGGAAGGGTATGACCTGGACTCTGGACCATCTTCACAATGGGCAACCAGGACCCTGCCACCCTGGCCCAGGCTCCGTGTGGGAAGGACTCAGGTGCTTGGGGACCTCAGGCCCAGGAGAGGCCAGTTTCGGGGTGGAGGAGAGAACACAGACTGGGCAGCAGACACAGCTGGTTTGAATCTGGCTCCACCCCTTGGCTGTGCAACCTTGGACAAGTGACCTAACCTCTCTGAGCCTCGGTTCCCTCTTCTGTGTGTTAAATGGGGAGAAGGGACGCCCACCTCCCAGTGCTGTCTGTGTTAGACAGACAGAGGGTGCATGGAAGGGGCCTGGCACATACTAGGTGCTTGGAAGATATCGGCTAAATGGCGACTGGCCCAGCGGCACGCTTCTGACTCCTCATGAGCCCTCTGGGTCTGTCCGGTTGACTGAGACCTTCTAGGGGTCCTGAAACATTGCTGTTGGCCGTGTGCTCTGAACGCCTCTCCCGGCCTATAGTGCTTTGGAGGAATCCAAAATCTGGTGAAAATTCAGGACCAGGGGTCAAGAGACCTGGCTTTCCCCTTGACTTTCTAGATGACTCTAGGCAAACTCTACCTTTCTTTGAGCCTCAGTTTTCTCTTGTGCACAATGAGAAGGCTAAGAGCATAGACGGCAACCGCTTTCAGGTCGTATGCCAACTCTGATCACCTGGCTGTGGTTTCCTATATTGGGAAGGATCCTGAGACTTGCTCTGGGTGTGGCTGGAAGGACTTCTGGGATGGATTAGCAATGCCTGCTGTGGGTCAGGGAATGGAAAGTGGCAGCGTGCATGCCGTGACTGATGTCGATGTTTTCCCAGGCCCTTTCAGGTATTGACAGTAAGAAGCTATGTCCACCATTCCTTTTCCTGACCCATTCATGGTCCCTGACACTCTTGGCTTCCCCTACCCGGAGGAAGGAGTCCAGGGAGCCATTCTCCATGAACTCAGTGATGATCATCACGGGTGTGCTCTTGGTGACAACACCCTCCAGGTGAATGACGTTGGGGTGGTCGAACTGGCCCATGATGGAGGCCTCGCTCAGGAAGTCCCGGCGTTGCTTCTCAGTATAGCCTGACTTGAGCGTCTTGATGGCTACAAAGATCTCTCTCTTGCCTGGCAGTTTCAGGTGGCCGCTGCAGACTTCACCAAACTCCCCTGGACAGACACACCAAGAGAGGCAAGATGTCACTTGCCAGGTAGAAGGGTCACTGCCCCGTTCCCTGTAACCTCCACTCCTGTGGCCTCCTCAATGGCCAACTCATCCTCTCGGACACAGAACCCCTTTGTAGAATATGGGGGCCAAGAAAGTCCCAGCTGTCTTTGAGAGTGAGAGTAAAAGTCTTCATGGCTGTCCCATGGTAGGTATTTGGATGGGCATGGGGTGAGGATGTAGGGGGACCTGGAGAGATGGAGGGAGGGACATGGGAGGAATGGTGGGAAGGACGAAGTACTAGACCGAGTCTGGAGAACTGGCTCCAGGCCCAGCTCAATCTCTGATGTGATGTGCAAGCTCCTCCCCAGTCCTGTGCCTCAGTTTCCCTATCTGTCTATGGGGTACTTTTACTGGATGACATTTGAGGGCCTTTCCCACCTTGGGCATTCTGAGCCTCCAGGCCCTGGAGTGTCCTCTGAGGCTCCTGGCTCACATCCTACCCTCTGTCCCAGCAGTACACATTGGGATGGTCACCACCCCTGCCCCCAAACAGCTGAGGTCATAGTACCTAGAAGGGAACCAGCTACCTACCTGCTCCGATCACCTGCTCAATTTTGACACAGGAGATGTCAATTTCCTTGGCAAACTCCCGCACTGCGTCATTGGGGTCCTCATAGGTGAAAGGGTCGATGTAGATCTTCATGCCTGGGGTCACTGGGGGATAAGACCAGGCTTGGTCACATGCACAGACTCGAGATGTGGACAAATGGAAAGGTGAGAGCCAGTCCACCCATGGAGGGAAATATACTCCCACGTGGCCCCCCCAAGAACTGGGCAACCCCCTGCAGGCCACTTGACCTCTCTGGGCCTCAGTGAGCAGATGGGCACTGAGCAGAAGGGTGAGGGGAACAGATTGCTCAGCAGGGATAGCAAATAGGTTCTAGCTTTTGTTCCAGCTCTAACTGACTAGTAATGAATTCCTGGAGCTGCTAAAGGACTGTCAGGGCTGATTAGCAATGTCTGTTATGGGTATGGGCATAAAAGGAAAAAAAAGGATGGATGGGTTTGTCATAGAGATTCAGGGGGTCCAAAGTAAAGGAAGAGGAAGTCAAGAAGGAAGGGAGAAAATTGTAACAAAAGTACCGGAAGAGCAGGTAATATAGACCATGTTCTTGGGCTTCTGCCAAGAAGGTCTTCCTATATTTCAAAACCTAATTCAAGCCTCTTCTCCCCTCAGGAGACTTCGGTGGCCTCTGCTCTCCCAGGCAGCGCCGGAGCCTGGAGGGCTGCCTCACCAGGGTCTGAGTACCCATGGGTCCTGGGACCGCCTCCTGGGTCCCCTACTAGCCAGGTCTTAAGCCTTTCTGGACCTCCAATTCCTTGTTCATCAGCTTTCGGCAGGACGTGGACATATTCATTCCTGATCTGGTGTGAATTTTTATTTTTTGATGCAGAGGAAGGAAGGAGGTGACTTGGACACTAAAGACCCGCTTCTGACCCCAGTGCAGAGTTCACAAAGCTTTGGGAGACAGGAAAGATGATCCGTCCCTCGGTGCCCCTTCCAGATAACTGGTCTTCTGCTGCCCCGACCATCTGGCCTGCTTCCAGCCCAGGCCTCCCCCTGGCTCGCCCAGCTCCCTGCCCACGCTGTCCCGCTGCTCCGGGAACTGTGACTTTTTGGCAGCAGCTCTAGGAGCTGGGGGGCTGGGGTCCCTGGGCCACAGTAAGGCTTGGCTGGTTGGTGAGGGGGGCCATCCACCCTGCTCAGCTGTGTGACCTTGGACATGTTAGTTGGCCACTCTCAGCCTCTGTTCCAGTCATTCCAGGAATCCAGGAATCCAGGAGGTGGAACCTCTAACGAGGGGGGAGGGTCGACAAACTGGCCCATTGTGTTTCGTAATAAGGTTTTATAAATAAAGTTTTATTGGAACACAGCCACACACATTCCTTTGCCTGTGGCTGCTTTCATACTACAGTGACTCCTGAGTTAAGCAGTTAAAACAGAGACCATATGGCTTGAAAGCCTAAACTATTTACTACTGGCTCTTTATGGAAAAGTTTGCCAACTGCTGCTCTTACACACATGAGCTTTATTTTGGATTGTCTGTCTAGCGCTCGAAGTTAGGGTTTCTTAATTTGAGTCCATGAACCACTTGGCAGTCCCAGGGCGGGTTTTGCAATGGGACGGGGGTAGAGTCCGGCAACCCCTTAAAATGGAATGCATTTATTATTATTGCCTTTTTGAATTAGAAAAGTAATTAATGTTCCTTATAGTCTGAACATTCTGGAAATAAATATTGTTGAAAGTAAAAGTTTTCCAAAATCTACCCTCAAGTATTGATTTTTCTGGATTATTCTATCTTGTAATTTTATACACACACATATCCAAACTTCTGTTTCTCTGGCCATAGGATCCAAAACTTTTAGCAGTCTCAGAGGAGCCTAAGGCCCTCCCCCGGCCCCCACCAAAGAGGTTAAGAAACACCATCCTGGACTGTGGGAGCCTGGGGGGAGGGGGTGGGCACGTGATCTTTTCTCCTGCCTCCCTCCCCTGGTGCACTGCAAAAAGCTATGCACACAATAGACACTCAATGTCTGTAGCACTGAGCAGACTCCAGATGACAGAGACAGAAGAAGCATAGTAGCTGCCACTTACTGAGCCCTTTGTCTGTGCCCGACACTGTGCCCAACACTGTGCCAGCGTCTTGATAGGTAGTATCTTATCTCCTCTGCCCAACAACTCTGGGAGGAAGGGATCATTATTCTTCTTTCACACATGCAGAAACTGCAGCTCAGAGAGGCAAGTCATCTGCCCAAGGCCACACAGCTAGCAAATGGCACAGCCAGGATTTGAACCCAGGTCTGTCAGACTTGAGCCAAGGGCTTGTACTCTTAATCACCATGCTCACTGCCTCCTGGGTGAAATCCAACCAGGTCTGGCCCATGCATCCTCCTCCTGGAGTATTCCACTATGACTCTTCCTTCCCCACGTCAGCCCTCCTCAGAGCAGGGACACGAGCTCCCTGGAGATGCTCCCTTTTTTTTTCGCTCAGACTCAGTGACCAGCCTGTGGGTCTTGGGGGACTGACTTTTAGCTTCCTTCCTAACAGAACTGGGGGAAGGCTTAAGGAGAAGCACAGTAGGAACTCAAAGCCTACTTGGGGGCTGCCACCTGATCAGACGCCGTCCCCAAGCCTTGGCCAGGAGTGTCGATCAGGTGGCCTCTCTAGTGCTTGAGGACAGAGGCAAGTGCGTTCACCTGGCATTCCAAGCTCAGCGATGGGCCCCACCGACAGCTCCTGGTTTTCTACATGCCAGCAAAAAGGAATCATTGACCCAGAGGTCCCAGGCACACCTCACAATTTCTCGCCTTCGTGCTTTTGTTCCGGTGGTTCCTTCCACCTGGAACACCCTTCTCTTCCTCTTTGTGTCCAGATCAAATGCCACCTCCTGTGTGAAGCCTGCCTGGATCCCTCCAAGTGGAGACCCGTGCTTTCTCCTCAGACTCCCGCAGCCCTGTCTCTACACCTACTCCTATCGTCCTGATGTCTGTATGTTTTTGTTTTTTGTTTTTACTTTATATCAAGGCTTCCAGACATGCATGCCCAGAGCCCACACCACCCCTTTCTGTTCCAGTGCTTTGAAAAAAAACAAAACAAAACAAAACAAAACAAAAAAAACTGAGTCCTGCTCAGACATAGGGAGTGAGCTTGAGCTTTCGAATGTGTTGCTCTGTGAACAAATCCTGGGGTCTATTTTTAAAACGAGTCCCTGCTGTCATCTTTTTTCTTGTTGTGACTCAAGCTCTAAATAGTGATGCACCCAAATGGCTCCAGGGGACAGCGTGCGTGAGCCCATCTAATTCTATCTCAGGTGTAGACAGCACAGTGTGGCTAAGAGTGAGCACTCTGGGGTGAGACACCCTGGGTTCGCACCCCAACTCCCGCCCCGAGCAGCTGTGACCTCGCTGTGCCTGTCTACTCATACCCACGGTGGGAAGTTACAAGGATTAAATGAGTCAATACATGAAAAGCACTGAAATAATTCTTGGCAGATAGAACACAGTCAATATGTTTAGCCACATCTACGATCATGATTTTATTACTTGGGGAATAGGAGGGCGTGATGTCATGTATGACTTTTAATGTACAGGTGATTTTTATTTCTGTGCAGTTAAATTTGCCTTTTTCATGTGATCCTTCCATTGCTTTTACACCTAGAAAGTCCTTTTCCATCCACATATCAGTTTAAATAGTTACTTAAATTGTCTTCCGGAAATTTTAATGGCTTAATCATTTTTACATTTATGTCTACGGTGATTGTGAAGCCCAGGAATTTAACTTCGAACTGAGTTTTACCCAGAGGCTTAATATCTAGAATTCCTTGACTCTGCCCTTTCTTGTACACCCCATATCCAACCCTGCAGCAAAGCTAGGGGCTCTACCTTCCAAATAGGTCAGAATCCAACCACTTGCCACCATCTCCACCCTGCCACCCTGGTCTAGCCACTGTCATATCATCTCTGGGTTATACTAACGGCCACCTCAGAGGTCTCCCCACTTCTGTCCTTGCCTGGCGCACCTCAGCTTCTCCAGAGCACTTTCTACAATGCTGCCAGGGAAGTCCTGTCAGAACTGTAACTCAGAGTTATGGTAGTCTTTTGTTCAGACCCTCCTCATTTCACCCTGAATAAAACCCCGAGGCCCTGCTATGATCGACAAGAATCTCCCTGCTGTGGCCGCGCATACATCCCCCTCCTGCCCCTTCACTCTGTTCCAGTGACAGAGGGCCCCTTGGCTGTTCCCGAAACCTTCCAGAGACACTCCAGCCCCAGGGCCTTTGCACTGGCTGCTCCCTCTGCCTGGGATGCCTCTCCCTGAAGCCTCACTACACGGTTCACTCCCCCCGCCCCTTACACCCCTGACCCCACTGCTCTCAACCCGTTACCCTGTTCTACTTTGCCTTTTTTTCAATAGTACTTTCATCTTCCAATATACCATGAGCTTTACTCATTAATTACATGTCCTTTTTTTATCCTCTGTCCCTCGTACTGGGATGTAAGTTCCAAGAGGAACTTACGGGGCTCTTTGGTTTGTTGTGTGTCCGCAGCACCTATAACAGTGCCTGGCATGCATAGCAGGCCACAAAAAATACGTGACCAATGAATGGATATGCTGATGGCCCCCCTTACCCAGTGGCCATCTGAGGAACCCTGGGGTCCCCCACTGAGTACAGCTTGAGAACCTGTATTAGACCCACTTGGAATTCCAGTTCACTGAGTGAGGCCTTAGACGCATCTTCTTCCCACCCCCATCACCCCCCACCCACAGATTTGTGGTCCTGCCAGGGTCAGTTAGAGAGGAGTTACACTCTGCTTTTCTCTCTGCTGGGCCCCTTGGGAGGGACATCACTCTGGGTGTGTGTGGCCTGTGTGCTCCCAGGCCGGACCTAAGGCAGGATAGGGTAGTGGGGGAATGGAGGCACTGGGTGGGGGGCAAGTAGTCACCAGAAGCGTTACCAGGAAGGAATGATAGGGGGCCTCCCACCTCCCTTCTCTCTTATCTCCCAGGCTAGAGCCTTGGGTCCTCATCATCTCATTCGGGTCATGTGCTTGTTCTCCATACGTGTGTCTAGTGACCACCATGTGTGGGAAGTGTGCCGGGGCTGGAGGCCGTGGTGAGTGTCGGCCATGATTTCAGGTCTCTAGTGCTCCCATTATAATGTTGGAGAGACAAGGGAATGGCCGTGACAGTGCAGCTGGGTAGGGGGTGCTATGTAGACACAGATGCCGGCCCTAAGTCCCACGTGGGCAGGGGGTCAGGGAAGTCTTCTCAGAGGGGTTTGTATGTGATGAGGCCTGAGGGAGAGTAAGAGATACTGAGGTAAAAAGGAGGGAGGGAGAGCGTTCAGGTAGAGGGAACAGCCTGCGCAAAGGCTGAGAGGTGACAGTGAGCTTGGCACGTTTAGGGAACAGCCTGACATTCAGTCTGATTGCTGCAAGAAAGAAGGCTGGAGGTGTCACCAGGGAACTGACAGCGACAGGCCCAAGGGTGCCAGCCCCGCTGGGGTATACATACTGTGGCCGCTGGTGTAGTGCTGCAGTTTGTCCGTGTACTCCGAGTCAGCACGCTCAAAGCCCCGTCTTCTGGAACAAGAGCAAAGGGCTGGAGCCACCTGGAGGCACCCGGGGAGCTGGGAGCCACAGCAGGTGGTAGGGAGAGGGTGGGCAGGCCCTTGAAACCACATCCCTGTCAGAGGCCTTCCTGCCTGGTCCTCGCCTAGCAGCCTCACCTGTCCTGGCCTCACCCATCCCTTTCCATCTGTTCCACTTCAAGTTTGGGCTCACCATTTCCCCTGCCCCTTCTCCAGCCAAGCCCCTTTCAAGGAGCAAAGTTATCTCCTCTGGCTGTGGCCTCTGGTCCCAGAAACCCTGGGGCTCCTGTCCATCTGACCTTATGGCCCAGTCTATTCTCAAGTACAGAACTTTTTAAGGAAGAAGGGTGTCTTTCTTTGCATGTGCCCAGCAGAAGTCAGCGACGCAGACCCACCTCCTGCCTTTGCACGTGTTGTGCCAGCCACTTGGGGTGCCCTTCCCCCACCTCCTCCTGTCTGCGTCCTCTCCATCTTTCCAGCCACCTCAGTCAGGCGGCCTTACCTGAGCTCTACAGCCTCCCATCTGACACCTGGCTTATGGCCCTGTTCACGAAGGGGCCTCAGCTAGTGCAAAAG